>JJOG01006200.1:0-12651 GCA_000715275.1 Gyrodactylus salaris
AACTCCAGCAGGGTCTACTTCAAATTCGAGAGCAGTAATCCTCTTTCTTACATTCTCGAACTAGATGATTCAAACTGCTTTATGATTGGAATTAATTTTGAATAATTTCTATGAATTACGAATAAATCCTTGTCCAGATCGCAATGTTGTACATCAGATTCTGCTTTCCGTACGAGGATTCTATCGACTTCAGTGTTTAAAACTATATTACGGACTTTTTCCATGTGTTCGCAGCAGTATAAGTGATTTTATTGGCTTAATAACGTTTGTACACACGCACCAACCCGAGTGAATCTGTACTAATTTAGTAATACTAAGTAAAACAGAGACTATGTCACACAAGAGCTTCTTCGCAATATGATTGGTTGAAAATGATACTTTTTCCACCTCATAAAGTGTGAATTAATTAAAAAAAGGCAAATGCCTATTCACTTGGGGGCATCTCTATGAACTGAGAGTCGATTTTCAAGAGTGTTTGAGAGCTAACTAACAACATATCAATTTATAAAAAAAGCATTTGGTAGCCCTAATTATAGGTTTAGAATACTGAGGAAACAAGATGATATCAAGTTAATTTTAAGGATTTAAAGATTAGCCAACTATTAACACCGATCAACCCTTTCTATACACGTTGATCAGTGTTAAAATGTTCAATATATCCATCCATATTAATGAAGAATATATCTAAAATAAACATTTTGGTCCATTGAGATCAAATTCACACGATCGGTCGTTTAAGAAAATTAAAATCATGGCCTGATATTATTGAATTCTATTAGAGATTGAATAAGCTGTTGATCAGATTTTCTCTGTGATTTTCCTGCCTCAATAACTATTATATTTTTCGCGCTATAGAAAATCGATTGTGAAGACGATGACTCATCTGTCATTAGTCAACCGGAGGAGAAAACCCAACTGGATAATTTGACATCATCAGTGCAAGAGAAGAAGGTCTTTCTAGATTCAATAGCGAGGTCCATAATCAAGGAGGACTACACAAAAGGTCCCATTCAGTCCTTGTATCAGAACGTGGGTCAGACTAGCTGCGCCGGCTACTCCCACATCATCCTCCTCGGAAAGTCAATGCTGTACATGTCACGCAACTACGACGCCGACTCCATGGTCTTTGTCGCCAATCCTAATAGCTTCAATTATCCTCAAAGTGGTGGGGAGGATCCTGTGGCACCACTAGCTGCCTTCATTGTTAGTTCTGTTTCAAGGAAAAGGCTTAGGTAGAATGTCAGATTGAATTCAACTAATTTCAATATTTTAGTCAACTTTAGGCATTTCCATGTTTTTAAAAGGTTCTCTAATTCAAACCACTTCTATTATTACAGATCTATCTCTATGGTCTGGGCGTGACAAATCGATGGTCTCAGGTTAGCTGGTTCTTCCGGACCTACAACAAGACCTCAAAGTTGATCCACTGCGAGGTGATACGAATTGGCTGGCGAGCTGCCTGCATCCTCCTGCACACCTGGGACAACCATTTGACTCCCTCGGAGCTCTCGACAATCGCCTTCCGCTGCATCGACTCCGACCAGCTGTACATGAAGGACCTGGGCTATGAGTTGTCGATATCCTGTCTCAAGTTCTGCATGGTGATGAATCCGAATGATGTGGTGAGGATCCTTGATAATTGCTCCATAAGTCCGACCCTCCTCGTAAGGGCCTTGAATGAAGCGACCTCCGCCTACTCGGCATCTTCAGTCGGTGAAATCTTGCCGGAGTTGATGTTCCACATTGCTAGGTTCTGGGAGAAGGTATACAACGAGTCCAATGTAAGTGGGGTTGTAATTTATTCTAGTTGTCTATTAATTGTCTCTAGAAATATGCGTCACAAAATATTCTACACTTTCTTAAGGACACGTGTAGATCTTTATCCCTGGCTTAGCTTTCGAATTTTAATCAAATTTTACCAGCTGATTACAATTTTAAACAAAATAAATAAATAAATGAGTTTTCACTATTTTATTGAAGAGGCTACTCATTTGAATTTGTATGGCGTGATTTGAAAATTAATATTTAATGCATATTGTGAGCATATTTCTGGGAAAAAAGTATATTATTTTCAAACTTAAATAATATTTTCCTAGCATATATGCACAAAATAAAGCATGTTTTCTGGGCGCCCTAATCATCATGGTCTGATTTCTACTGTGTAATCAAAATGATTACAAAAAATTATGTGGAAATATTTTTCAAAAAGCCAAAATACACTTCTAAAATAAACCTTTAAAATACGAAACATTTGACTTTGATAAACTCTGTTGATTTTCACAGCTTACCCTGATCAATAATCACAAATCGATTGACTGCTTCAAATTGCTTAGATTAAGAAAACATGACCTCTTTATTCATTTTAAAATGTAACAATTTAACAATGAGAAATTATATTTAACCTAAAAATGTTGCATTTTGTCGTATTCATCACGACACAAAGGACCCAAACCCCATGAAAATAGGATATAATTTCTTTCGATTCAGAAAGACGACTCTCAATCAAGAAATTATCTCGAGAACACCTTCACCACAGCTATGGAGGGCTTAAAGAAGGTCTTCAAGAAGGAATGTCTGATCATTAGCGACATGGCCTCCAATAAGGTCCTGATGACAACGAAGCCAACCAAGTCCTCGCACAGCCACCACGGCCATCGGCAGCACAAGAATAGCGATTTCTCTCAAAAGCTTAAGAACAACAACACACTGGCCACGTCGTTCGATGACACTGCCGAAATGAAGACGGGCAGCGTAGTCTATGAAATGTTGACGCAAAATGAAAAGACCCGCTTCTACAAGGAGCAGATCATCTTCACCACCAACATCGCCTGCCTCCTCGGCACGAGAGAGATGAAGGAGCTATCAGAACTCTTGATCGCATCCCTCAAGTGTCCCCTGATAATGGAGTTGATTGTGAAAAAGTTGAAATTAAAGTACTCCATTCCCACTGTCCCGTCGTTCGGTCAGCTCCAGGGCTCGGTCATTCAACTGCACCATCAGCCACAACAGAATCCCTACGATCCTCGCATCTATGCCCAGTCACAGATGCATCCAGGTGAGTATTGCCTCATTCGTCGTATGACTAATTCACGCAATAAAATGTACTTTTGGGACAATTGATTGGTATTAATTTCTCGTTGCGTTTGGGAAATCAAGGAAATTCTTAAATAATGAGCAAATATGATTTTAAGTATGTATATATAGAAAATATTACGAATAATTAGGTACAATTTGCAAGCGTTACTGAGGCGGGACAGCCCTAGTGTCACATCAATTAAAAGTGGAATATTGAAAAAAAAAGTAATTAAAAAGTAAAAACAGTTTCTAAGAGATTAAATCACTAATAAGACTAAAACATTTATTTTGGTTGGAAACAGAATACTTTATCGGTTACTTATTTCAATTGAAAAATGGTAAAAATAATTAAGATTTTTTTTGAAAAATTGGTTTTTAATTTATTATTATACTTGAGAAAATTGCTAAAAGATTATACATCAATGATGCATTGCATCATTAGAAGGATAATGATTAGTAGATTATTTCTATGTGATTCTTAAACACTATTTACTCCATTTTCGGTGAATAATTTATGTTCAAACTTCTTGTGACACAAGGCGGGTAGGAGGGTTAATGGCAGTTTTCACCCCCTCAGCATTACTGAAATGTATTCGGGATATGCAATGTTGTAGAGATCTGAAGAGGTGAACATCGGATGGAGCAAGATGAGGCGAATAAGGAGGCTGTGGCAATAGTTCCAATCCGAGTCTTGAAAGTTTTTATTTTGACTATCTTGAAACGTGAGGCATCGTCTTGTTAAATTAAATTATGTTGACCCGATTTTGAGCTTCTAAAGCTCTTACTGCTCTTTCCACAGAGTTTATACATAAAGTTTATACAATAAAAATCCAATTTCCTGATTTAAAAGTAAGAAAAATAATATTTTCTGATTTCTGATCATAAGGAATTTTCAGCATTATTGATTCCTCATCATATTCTAAAGAATCATTCAAAGATATGTCAGGGGATTATCAACATGATCATCTCATCGATGGAAGGTGTCTTGGCCAACTTTAATGACATCCTAATCAAGGGAGATCCCATTCATGTCCTCGAGGGTACCCTCAAAGTTATGGATCTACTCACCTCAGCCGGTCTCAAGCTCAACCCTGCAAAGGGCTAATTCGCTGCCGAATCAGTTGAATTCCGGGTCTGCATCCTTGAAAAGGATGGCAGAAAACCCAACCAAGAGAAGGTTAAAGATCTGGCCAAAATGCGAAATCCATTAGAATGAGGCGAACAATCCGTCCTGAGCCTAGTGAGCTTCTTCTGTTCATTCCTCAAATACCTTTACATCACCAAGCAGCCATTCAACCCTTTCCTCTGTGCAGACGCTGTTTTCAACTGGACAGCCAAATGTGAAGCCATCGCCGACTGTGCAGTGCACTCCTCCACCATTTCGATCTACGCAAGAGAACATAAGTCGTTTCCGACGCCTTCTCGACAAGATTCGATTCTACCCTAATGCAGGAAGGAATAGTCACTTCTTCCCAGTGCAACTTCTCTCCAAAAGCCTAACGAAGACTCAATAAGGCTACACACCGATTGAAAAAGAAGACCTAGCCATCGTTTACGCAATTACCAAGCTTGGTAACACGACTTCTTTTTCAGTCGAAAGTTCATCCTCTAAGCGGACCACGAGCCTCTCCTCAATATTTTCAATCCTGAAAAAATTATGACTATGAAATTAATTACATTCAAACTAAACAATTTGGTCAGGCAGATTGTCTCTCAAGGCTTTCCAAGTCAAATGACGATGTGTCATTGTCTTGCTCCTTACGAAAGCGACATATTGACTAGACTCCAGCCAATTCAACCCGAAGAAATTTCTCTCAAGACAAGCAGAAAAAAACGGCTTACCAAACAAAACTCTGACTGAGATAAAACCAAAGCTGTCAAGACTTGTCCGTTTCTGAAAGCTGCTTGATTCTCAGTGGTCATGTGAATATTCTTCAAACCTGAAGTTCTAAAGACTCCACACTTTGTCGACTCATGTAAGAAGAACGCCAAATTACCTCCGAGGCTTCCACCAACCTCGCCACAGACCAATTTACCTTGGGAACTATTCCATTTCGACGGGCCCATTTATGGACAATACCTCCTCATTATAGTAGACGCCCACTCTAAATGGCCAGAAGTCGAGATGATGACTTAACTGATGACCAGCGTAGTGATTGACAAGCTTACAAACCTAATAACCACTTTCCTAGGAAAATCGTTTCTGACAACACCCGAAAATTTACTGCCGACTCCTTTGTCTTGTGAAAGCAGACGAACGTTATCGAATTGCTTCAATCGTCTACCTACCACCCTAGACAAACAGACAAGCTGAGCGTTCCGTAGACAACCTCGAGAGATGCTTCTATAAAAACTAATGAGAGAAGAAGGGAGAAGTAGTGAGGATATTCATATACTTAAAAATAATAGGGATAGAGATCTTTCTACTCAGCCTCTCCGATGACAGCTCCAGTGCCATAGCCCAACTTAATAACGCCCAAGAATTATGAACAGATTTAAAAACTACTATTTTTCAATTAACAATCAGATTCCACCCATTAACTATTGTATTATCACATTATCAAAATGAATTTTGAATAAATAAAATATTTAAATAGAAAATTTTTACTCTCTTAGCTTTTTCAAAAGTAGGTTTCAGTAAAATCCAAGAATTTTGTACCAAGATTGTTTTGTTTTACTTGGATTGAAAATTTTGTACTGTTTCCAAAGTGAATCAGCAGAGCATTGTTGATTCCTCGTCATATTCTAAAAATCATTGAAAGAAATGCCATACTAATTACACAAAGCAAGTATTGGCACAGATAGTCATATTTTTAAGCATGAGACAAAAAAGAAGAGCTTGATAAATATTTATTTAAAAAAATGAATGATTTCATCGCGTATACCTTCCAGCCCGTTTGGAGTTTGGACCGTGAACTTTGCCCTTTTTGCGTGACTTTGAGTTCTCCTGCCTCTTCCCCATCTTGTCCTTCTTCATTCTCTTGTCGACAATTTTCATTTTCGAGCCCTTGGGCGTCTCACTATTCTTCGCTCCAGACTTGGAGTTAACCACAAAGTGAACCGGTTTCTTCTTGTTCTTCAAAAGACCGGCCTTTGTGTACAACTGATTAATCTTGGACCATTTCTCCTTTTCAGTGTAATCATCTGGTATTTCGTCGACCTTGGCGCGAACCTTTTTGAGCTTCTTAGCCTGGCGCATCTTCTTCCTAGCCTTGGCCTCTTCGGCCTTACCGAGGGTCTTGCCTTGGATCTTCGAGGGAGCCTTGGCTAGGCCTTCACCGGCACCCTCGAGGGCCAAGTTTATTTTGGGGACCTTTCGCATGTGCTTCTTTTCGTCTTGGACAAACCAATCGGGAAGTTGGTTTTCATCCTCGAAAAAGCGAAACCGGTGGAAGGCTGTCTCCACAAGTTCTCTACGGGACTTCATCGATTGAATCAGCTGCATCGCGAGGTTGCGTTCCACGGGGGTAAAGGGCCTTTTGAGCTTTTTCATTCCTCCGGAGACCTCTTCGATTTTTGTTATGAGATCTAATAATAAAATAAATTACTAATCACACTACCAAGTATTAGCAGTACGTTATAAAGACAATACTGAAGTATGTATTTTATAAAGAACTAAATTTGGTATTTTTAGGTGCATAATATTTCTCGTGAATTAAAGAAATATGTTTTTTTCCTTTAGAGAAAAATGATCATCGTTTTTGTTTAAATGTGGAAAAAGGTATGATTAAAATTTATGAATGAATGTGTATAAAAATGAATGCATTCAAATGTATTGGTAGAAAACTAAACCAATGAAATTTGAGATAGTAAAATATAAAAATTCATTAAACTTTGAATGAAAACGTGCTTGATTGCTTGGGGACAATCCTAGCATATTTTAAATTTGGCGATAATTTTCTCTAGTTTGTCGCCATGAAAGATGCCCCACTCACCATCGGGATCCACAAACTTTTGGACATCATCGTCTTGATCATCGCTGTCTCTGTCATCGACTATGCGAACTGATTTCTTTCCCTCTTTGTCGAGCTTCCTCTTCTTTTTGGATTTTTCTGGAGTCTTTTTCTCTTTCTCGTCGTCTGAACTAATGTAGTCGCTGAATGCTTCTGAATCATCATCGGAGCCCATCGTGCCCATGGCTGGCCTCTTGGTCTTGAGTGTCTCGAGGAGGTTCTAATGAGAAAATAAGTATTATTGAGTTTATAGAAATTTTAACAAAAATGATTCTTAGAATGGACCTTTCTACTCACCTTCTCTTTTATCCACCTGTCAACCTTGAGCTTCTTTCTAGTGACCTCATCAAAGTCAGTATCCAACTCTGTTAGGAGGCTCTTCTTAGAGGCACCACTGGATGCTTCCCTCTTTGCGCTTTCAGTCTGAAAATGATAAATTTCTGTTAACACTACTTGTGAGTAGCGAAAGGTTAATAATAATTCACCTTTGCTTTGCTAATAAGCATCTCCTTCCTCTCCGCCTTTGTCAATCTCATCTCTGGAAGGTCTCCAAGAATCTCATGGTCACTGTTGGCATCACTGTCGCTGGCGTCGAGGTCCACAGAGTTGAACTCAATGTCGCTGTCATATAATTCCAAGGCTTCCTCTTGTTCACTGGAGGTGGACTCTTCGTCCCGGTAAATCTCTTCATCGTCATCGACTAAGGCAAATTTTTAATTAGAATGGAAATTTCCAAGAGCTCATAATGAATAACGCCCTTGGAAGACCGACGCAAATTTCCAAATTACAAAAAATAAAACCACAATAAGTTATGAAACTTACAGGCTTGATCAAATTCCTCGAGTTGTTTGAAAGACTTGTCATTTCCCCTTTTGGAGAAGGTTTCCGTCGTACCGCCTTCGATAGCTGCGCGAATCTCTTCGTTCTTCTTCGCCTTGTAGTCGTCGAGAATCTTTTGCTCTTGCTCAGCCGCGAGTTTGTTCACCAACTTGTCAGCCTCTTCACCAATCAACTCCACCTAGAGAAATGACACACTGATCAAAAGAGGCATTCTCAAGAGTCTAACTCGTACAGAACCCGAGCGAGGTTTTTTAGATGGAAGGATGATTTTCTAAAGTTCAGGCCTGCCAAAAAGATTGTTTCTTTAAATCATTTTTTATTCTTTGTTCCTATAAAATAAGGCACCAGATTGAGTCAAAAATAGGCAGTCAAGATAAAAATAAGTGGGAAAAAATACATTTATAAAAAAAGTGAATAAATGATATAATTTTGAAAAAACACCACCAAGAATTGTGAAAAAAATTATTGTGAATCTCATAACAGGGTTAGAGACATGTTGAAAGCGTGTAAGCTCACGTTGAACTCAGAGTTGATTTTATCGACGGCCCTCAGGTTGAACAAGTCCTCATCCACGCCATGTTCAATGTGGTCATTCGGATTGTGCATCTTGAGGACGATTCTTTCAGCTAGCTTCTTTCTCGCCAAGCGCTCCTTTTTGACTTTTCTATAATGAATTTAAGAAAATTAATTTTCTACCAAAATTTGTGAAAAAAACGGAAACAAAATAATTTTGTTTGGACCTAATTTTTATTAAAATTAACCCTTTTTTCTTAATTTAGAATGCTGAAACTATTTCATTTTGTAGAAAATGAGTTTGTAAAATCCACTTCCTTGGGGTAACAAGGTAGTGAAAGTTGCTCACTTCTTCTCCTCTTTCATTTCAATCTGCTTGGCCTCAGCGACCGCCTTATCGATCTTGTCCATCTCGTCGATTTCCATGGGCGCGATATCGGCCAGAGTCTCGGTGGCCTCGGGCTTCGGCTTACCCGCCTCTATCGCAGCGATAATGCCCTTGCGCCATTTCATCAACTGACGCAGGTCACTCTTCCCCAGGACCCTAACGTCGTCCAGGAAGGAGCGGACAAGCTCCGTTGTCGAAGGATGACTGGCGACTTCCTCAACATCCAAGTCGATCTTGTTGGACTTGGCGATGGTGATCAGGGGGTCTTCCGATTCGATAAACTCCATAATACCGACCTTGAATAGACGGTAGTGTGAATATTTCAAATTACTATTTCATTGAGAATGGTTCTAATAGCTTGAGCAATATTAAGCAGTATTAATTCTTTTGAATAATTCTCATAATTAATTTTTACAGATAAATTATGGAAATAAAATCTACCAAGCCCTTTACAATGCTTTCAAAAGCCTTTTTTGTTTATTTATGGTTAGAAAAATGCTAATTATAAATTTCTATGATTGTTGCATCCGAATGAATTGCATTTTAAAGAGTAGCGCAGTGGTGTGCGGTCGATAAAGAAAAAAAGGTACTATTTAAAACCCAAAACTCACCTTGTTAAACAAAGTGTCGCCTTCCTCATAACCGATGGCCCTTGGGTTCTTCTTCTTGGTCTTGATGAATCTACTGATTAACTCATTCCTATCCAGAGGATTCTCCACTTCGCTAAAGACAAACTTTTGATCAAAGAACTTGGGATCAATTTTGGCCGGTGCTAGGTAGTACTGGCAGACGAGAAAGGTTTCCGCAGACTCTAGACGAGAGGCTTCTGGTTTCACAGACTTGACATTCTTAAAGAACTGGTTTAGGACCCATTTGAGGGGTTCGTAGTCGCGACTTCTAAACACCTTGGTGATGAACCAGCCACCTTTTTTGAGAAAGTCTGCAGCCAAATGGAATGCCTCTAAGCAGAGATGTGCCTGGGCGTATTCATCAATGGACCAGGCGGTACCGACGTTTGGGGCACCATCATTGAGGACAACGTCCGCTTTGTCGTTACCCAAGTGGGATTTTAGAATCTGGATATTTTATATAATCACATACATGTAATGCATATTTAGATGCAAACAAAATTAAAATTAGAACATTTAGGTTGGGCATGGTATAATTTTTTTAATTCGCTAATGATTGCATTCAAACCAGAAACACAAGATAAATACAAGTTAAGTTACTCAAATTCAATTCTTATTCATATAATAAGCATGGTTTTCTCTTAATTAAACTCTAGACTACAGGAAAAGGTTTTATTGAATACTTACCACTCTACACTTGTCAGTTGTGATATCACAGGCAAATGTCTTGACAAAGGGTATCGGTTGAATTGGTACCAAATCAACACCAATGATCTTACTAGAGACTGGCATCTCCTTGGCCGCAACTTGAAGCCATCCTCCTGGAGCAGCGCACAAATCGATTAAAACACTAGAGCCGCCGAGAAAGTTGAACTTTCGATTAAGTTGAATGAGCTTAAAGGAAGCACGACTCCTGTATCCAGTCTCTTTGGCGAGATGGTAGAATTTGTCACGCCTGGCTTTACCGGTCTTTACTTTTTTACCCATGTATTTTTTATAATTGTGACAAATTTAAACAGAACCCGGCGGGCTTGAAATGATTACATGATGAAAAGTTTTAAAGAGTTGAGATTTCGAAATAAAAATAAGTATGATGTAAAAATCAAAATTACAGAGAATAGTAATGCCATTTTGAACTTATTTTAGTTGAAAACTACTCTTTTGCCAATAGTACTTGGGACTCTAGCATCTTGGGCGCCAAGTTAATCTTTAATGAATACATCGATGTCAAGAATAAAAGGATAATCGAATTTGGCTGTGGAACAGCTTTATTTGGTATTTCTGCATCACTAAATGGAGCGAAATCAATGACATTTACAGATGTCGATTCTAATAACATCTCTGGAATCCTCAATGAAAATCTAGCCGCAAATTCAGTTAAAATACAAACTGAGTTTCTACATCTAGACTGGTCAAATCCGGACCCTAATCTATTAGAGAGAGAATTCGATATGTTCTTGGCATCAGATTGTACTTTTTCAGAAAACTGTGAGTTTAAAGAAGGGAGATAAATTCATTTATTCTTATTTTGTTCCAAATTTTAGTATTTCGGGACTTTATTTCTACGATAAAACTGTTTAAGGAGAAAAATGATCAACTCCACGGCTATCTGATCCACGAATGTCGTGGCTATGAAGAAGTGTTGATCTCTCAATTGAAAAAATACGAGATAGACTTTATGAACATTCAGACACCGGTGGATATTAATGAGGACCCATCTAAATTCCATATCATCTTCATTCCCTGATATCCTCACTTATCTTGGATAAGATCTTAAAAGAGTAAAGTAAAAATAAAACAAGAAAAAGGCGATTAACTATCATTGCATATTGATACAATTAATTAAATTTTCCTTGGTCCCCTAAATGGTAAATATGCTAACATGATTTTCATCGAAAATTCAAATGAGTTTTTAAATCTCCAAATTGTATCTGCTAACAGCTTCTATATAAATAACTGAATTCATAAAACCTTCTTCACACTGTCAAGATGGTGGATCCAGTTTCGAATTTATGGTTTATTCTAAATTTTATCCTACAACTAACCAATCAGAAGCTTCGAAAAACGGACTTGACAGTAAAGCTTATTTAAGCTCCAAGTCTAGTCCCAATCCACTTTGCAGCAATTTTTTCAATATTCTAATATTACTATCATTTTTAACACGTTTTTGACCGCTCATTTTGCCTATTTGATCGGTCTAGAAGCCCTGTAATTGTCTGGCATTTGTTCTGTGTTTTTGAGCCTCTTACCTCAGTAGCTTCGTTTAAAATTGATGGCAAAAAGTTTCCTTCAATAATTACTTTAAAAAACTGGGTTATTTATAATAACTTATTGCATTTTTTCTTTTATAACAAAGAAGTTTTGTTTACTTGTATGAGATATCCTGAATTAGATCTATCATGTTTCAAATCAATAATATGGAAATTCAAAATTCGGTGGGAAAGCGGTTTGATTTGGAAAAATCGTTTAAACTCTTCCCAAGCGAGAGGTTATAAACACGATCCAATTTTCCGTGTGGAGATAAAACCCCGTGATTCCTCAGTTCAAAAATATTCAAATTAAAACTTTAGATTGTCAAGTGTTGTCAATATTTAGAAAGAAAATCTTGAAAAATGATTAGCCTCGTAAAATGTCCAGTTTCTTAGAAATTAGGGGATATTAAACCAAATTCTGGATTTATATGAAAAAATTTGACGAATGAGAGTATGGGATAGAAAAATATTTAGGGCCAAGTGAGATTTATTTTTCAACTATTCGGAAGAAAACTGAAGGATATTTATACGAAGAAAATATACATTTCAACCGAAATTATCAGTTCTTCAATCGGATAATAGGTTAATTAAAAAAAATTGAACGAATTCTTGTTTTTCAAGAAACAAGAATCCTTAGTTTTGGAGCCAAAATACTCCTCAACCAAAAATTCAACTTCGCATCATTTTACCGCCTAAATGATTTTGAAGGTCTTGTAAAAGGTAGTGATCTGATGGAGCAATGTCTGGTAAATAGGGTGGATGGTCAATTGTTTTCCATTTCAGATATTTCTTTTCGAGTCATCAAAGATATGTGAGGTCGTACATTTTTCCAGTGAACAATTATTTTACCTCTATTCGCCATAGCCGGCCATAAATCTTTGATTTTCTTGTCAACTACATCAAGTTGGGTACAATAAACACCCATTCATTCTTCAACCATTTTTGAGAAGCTCATTATAAATTAAGCCTTTCAGATCCCACCAAACACACAGCAAGATCTT
>JJOG01006201.1:0-10084 GCA_000715275.1 Gyrodactylus salaris
AGACATCTGATTAGACTCTACATTCTTCTATTATTTTGATTTGTTAATGTGAAAATTAATTCTGTTGACAAGTACTTTTCGAAAAATAAATGATCAGATTGACTGAAGGTTCTTTTGTTCGAGGAGTCTTTTGTATGAATTAGCTTGAGGAAATTTGTAAGCCAGAAAATGCTTTTGGACTTTTTCAATGTTGGCTGACTCGACCTGGCTTTTGCCATATTTAAGAATAGTTAGGATCAGTTTTTGGAAAGCATAATTTCCGAGTTTTAGATATTATCTCGTTGACACGTAACTGAGATTTTCATCATAGGAGACTCCCAAGTTGAAATTTTTTAAACTCATTACTCATGAGTCATTAGTTTAACTAATTTGGTAATATCAATTTAATTAAAAAATAATCCTTGATCAATCGCTCAAGGGTCCTTTTAATTTTTCTTAGCGGAAGACCAGTGTTCCCCTGAAGTAGCACAGGGCGAGAAGCCCATTAGAGATCTTAAGAAGTATATTTCAGAACGTGAGCTCAAACTTTGGATAATACTTGATAATGTTTTTAATAATATTTTCAATGATTTATTATGTGAATACAGAGAAGCATTTTGAAAAATAATTTTCTCAGCTTCTCAAACTTTAATCAGACATCAGCTTCAAACTAGGATCGTTAAACTATTATAAAAAATCATGATTTTCTAAATATTTTCCAGAACTCAGACAATCGGGGGAAAGTGAACCAGAGGTGTGTAAAATCAGTTGGATAATTTCTAACGGCTATTTATCACAGGAAATCGGAAATAGTCAAGGGAAACCCTGAAAAATAACAACATTAAAAGTGCTGTTGAAAATTAGTTTAAAAATTAGAGAATAATGAGAAGGTTCATCTAGGTTCTAAAGCAATTATCCTACTTTAGATGGAAGTGAAACCGATTCCAAAGGTCGAGAATCCTAACAATGATTACAATTTTAAGAGAGTGAGAAAAAAATTTAATTATTTTTACTACGATTAAAGATGAATTAATTCACATATTTTACAAGTTTTCATCACTAGCTATCAATGATTATTTGGGCGACCAAAAAGCATATTTAGCACATGTTGTTTCTTATATCAAGCTGATGATAAATAACTTTTTTTAAATGCTCTAGATATCTTGGTTTAGGAGTTAGAAAATAATATTTTAGCATATTATTGAGAATTTTGAGATAAATGAAGCATTTCAGAGGGTTTAAAGAACCAATTAGCAAGAAAAGTGTACTAATTTCTTTTTTTGAAATGACTTGACAACATAATAACTGTGGGCTCTTCATACGAACAGTTAGAGTGAGATACATTTTTGCGTGAGTTTTCATCAAAAAATCAAAATGATTTTTCGCTATTTTATTGAAGAGGTTTCTCATTTTAATTTGTATAACGCGATTTATATCATTATTCTATGCATAATAAAGCATATTTTGAGCATATTTCTGGTAAAAATATTATTTTTTCCAAAATAAAAGAATATTTTTCCAAAATAAAGCATATTTTCTGGGCGCCCTAATGGTTATGATAGCGAGGGAGAAATCTTATTAAAATACACATTGATGAAAAAAATACAATGGACACTTTACAGAATATTATTTGGAGAAAATTTGAACTGAGACATTTTTTTCAAGACATTTAAATATTTTATTTCTAGAAAGATGGTGCAGAAGCTGATCAAGAGGAAATGAGAAAAAAAGTAGGGCATTGAGCTAGCAAAAAATTATTATTCGTGTCCTTAGACACTAGATTATTGAAAAATACTCCTAAATACAGCATTTTTCTATAGTAAGGAGCCACTAGGTTTGAAACAAATCCGCTTTGAATGAAGCGTAATCTTAGATTCAGTCATTGAAAGGAAATTGAGTTGATTTTCCATTGCACGTTAATAGACTTGCGCTGTACAATCTATGCAGTGCATATGCTTTTTAGATAATTCCTTCTAAATTATAGATCCTTGGTTTAAAATTACCTGGATTTACGGGAGGGAGAAAATTCTCGCAGCAAGGAGGATCTCAGGTAAATACCAAGCCTTAATTTTATAAACCCCCCCCCCAATCGAGGATGATTTAGACCGGGGGTGTCAAAAGTCAGCACACGTGCTATTCCTAGAACGCGAGAAATTTTGGATTAGCATGCCAGAGATTTTAGGGTAGAAAGCTCTGATTGGTCCTTTTGTCTCGACCAATGAGAAGAATTTAAGGTTTTCCTTGTTAGTCAGCATTTCCGTCAACTTATATTTGTGAACACTTTTCTTCCAGGCTTAAAATAAACAAAATTGAGCATTGCTCATGAGCCCTTAACATCAGTTCTCGTGATTTAATATTGTGATAATTTTGTATCAGGCTTGAAGACCTTGATTTTAAATTAAATACAAATTTTAAAAAATGTATATTACTTTTAAGTAGTTACACTAATTTAAGATTTTGTTTAGAACACTTCTCAAATATTTTTGACACCCTTGATTTAGAAATTAAAAGAGATAAATGGAGCGTTTTATTATTATTACCCAAGTTTTTGTAAGGCCCTCTCATGTTTCTTATTCGGTTAATTGCAAATAACTATAATTATCATATAGCCTCAGACAGGGTTGAAATTTGGAGGGAATAATCCCAGACCAGATGCAGTGGTTCAAAAGCGAGAAAAAGATGAAAATTAAAAACGTTATTCGATCTGCGTAATTGAAATAAATAATTACCTGTATCATACAATATTTTCTTATCATATAGGAAAATTTCAGAAATTAGCGTGAGATACATTTTTCTGGGGCTACCCCTAGCATGAATTTATACTCAATGCTTATGCCGTAATGTAGATTGGAATAAATTTTATCTTGAATTCTTTGAAAATGTGCAAAATCGTGCAAATGCAACCTTTTTAAAATGAAATACATTTTTTTTGCATTTGGTAACATGATTCATGAAACATAAATCAGGTATTTTATAATCTTCAAAACGAATTTCAACTGAAATGATAATATAATTTTGTTCAAAATAACATTTTTCTGAAAATTGAAAAAATTAGATAAACGATTTTTATTATCTCAATTTTAATCATCTTTTTGATACTTTGAGTCCCCTTTAGAACGGTAACGGCTATGTTTTACAAACGGTTATGAATACGCTCAATTCAATCTAACGATATCCAATGATTGGCCCAAGCTAAACTTACTCAGCTTCTTAAAAATGGATTAGATCAGGCGTGTCAAAATAACGGTTAGCAAAAATAATTGGAAAGGGTTTTTGCTCACTCTTCCCTTGTAAGCAATTTATCATAGGAATTTTAATTATCTGCTAGTTTTCTTGTCTTCTATCGAAAAAAGTACTCACAAGTTTCTAAATAATTTTAAAATTATTCATCAAGCACAGGTATTGATTTATCAATGAAATTAGCATGTAATGAGAATTATTGCAAATGTATAAACTCACAGATTGCTTGAAAGGAATCGAAATTAATTCACAGAACTCTGGGCAAGCTTTGGCAAAATGCGACTGGTTTATCTGTTGAATTCGATGGAATTCTAGAAGAATGTTTTAATGTCAACTATTTTCATACGTACATTTTTTAAAATAATGAGGTTAATTCGACGAGACCTGATAGGTCGAAACGTGTCTAGGAATAGTTCATGCCATGCTACTATAGGCACCCCTTATAAGTAGTATCATAACAGGGATTAAAGTGCTCATCTAACGAGTTTCCCTTGTAATTATGAAAAATTGAAATCAAGAGATTAATTGAGATTAATTTAGTTACCTAGATGATGTAGCAGAAGTTTCTTCGCATTGATAACTAACGCTCTATCAGAAAATAAGAAAAATTAGATTCAGAGTAGTACACAATAAAACCAAGGTCTTTGAATTGCAAAAATATCAATTCGATTTCCAGAAATAGTTTGGGTAAACCATGACAAGAAAAAAAATCCAAATCCTTCACTCCCATCTGAAAAATATTCTTCATTAATATATAAACTCACTTCTTAGAGCTGCATATTTGAAACAGTTTGATCAATTTTCTCAATTTTCACTCACCATGATTCTTTTCTAAAAAAATGTTGAACCCATTTCAAAAAAACTCAAACAAGATTTATTTTTACTAAAATACAGTAATTTTTATTACAATTTTGTGATGCTTAGAAATTATATCAGGGTTAATAAGAAATTGATTTCAATAGAAATTCGATTCTGCTAGCCTCCCTACCCATTATAACCCCTCATGTGGACCCGAGGAAAGATGGACTTGGTTAAAAAAATCAGATTCTAACAAAGAACTTAACTATTCAAATCTAGCTAGAATGAATTAATGCCTCACCCTTTAGCAGTAAACTTAAACCTGATAAAAAATAATTTTATTTTCAATTTTAAAATTTAATTTACACCTAACGTTTTTCTTTTTATATACCATTTCTTAAATACTTTCAATTGATTTGAATGTTTAAAGCGGTAATTTCAAGACAGAAAAATTATTCTCCAGAGGGGAATAAAGCTCACTTCATTCCAGCTGAAATATAGTTCGTTTCAATTAATTGAAAAAATTTAAAATCTAAAATAGAGTTTAGATGGTTAATTATTCCTCTTACTTTGACTCGTGTTAACTTTAAACGTAAATAATTTCTGTTATATTTATAGTGTTTACACTGTATTATCAGACTGCGTAGATATTTCGTCTATCAGAATCATTAGGAAAATTCAAATTATATTTTTCAGAAGGAATGAAAAACTCACGTTAATAATTATAATTAATTTAACATGGAACCACACAAGCTCATCTGTCCAATTTCATCAAGTTATAACTAAGGCTACCGGATGCAATTTTTTCTTTTGATTATTCTCTTTCTTGGTCGTGCAACTTTCATGCAATTTAAAAAAAAATTAAATTTCCTATTATATTCACGATAAATATATATAATAATCGATTTCTATTTATAATCGTTTCTCCTACCCTTGAAAACTGATAAAAATGAATTACTCCCAACTTCATCAATTAGTAATTACCAAAATTATATGCAACCTTGTGTAATTAGAGGAGTAAATTATCGCTATTTTTGTAAGAGATTGTAGAATATGTAGGAAAGAATCAATTTCCAAATCCTAAATAGAAATAAGTCTAACATCGTATCCTTAGGAATTCATGCTTCTAAATTCAGATTTATATCTGCAAAATAAACGAATCTCATGATCGAAAGTAATTCATAGATCATAAAAGGAATTCGTTGAGATATGGAACAAATAACATAGGTGATGGCATGAAACAACTTAGCTTGAATGTTGTAAGACAAGAAAAAAATTAAGAAAGAATTTCTAACACATGAATTTCTGACGTCATTCTGCAAATTTTATAGAGGAGCCTAAATTGAAGAGAGATCTCAACATTCATACACTTTAATTTTCTTCCAATTTGTGATGCTTAGAAATTATATCAGGGTAAATTCTATTCATTCTTGGGTAAATTGTCAATTGCAGTCACACATGCAGGACAGAAGCCTAATAATAGAAGGCATTGCTGGGTGAGCATTTTGATCTCTTCGCAAGTATTTAGATCAGATTCATTTAGAATGGATCTTCTTTAGATAATTCATTTATTTATTGGATTAATTGTTCATTGTTGATAAGTTTTTATCGTTTTAAATATGTAGGAATATCCTCAGTGATTTTGAATTAAAAGCAATTAATTAATATAATACCATCATCAATGAATTACAAGAAAAGGGATGAAAAAATTGCATCTCTGTCATAATAATTCCATCAAAATGTTTTAGCACAAATTCAAGAATAATAAATATGAGTAACTTCCCAACCGAGGACATTTATATTATCGTCAATGATTGGTTCTACAATGAAGAATGACGGGTCTTTGATCTTCCCATATTGTCTACTGATTAAATTTTAAGTTCTTTGAATTCGAATTTAGAATGTTAAACTAATTAAAAACAAAATTCGACACTGTTTTCAGATTAAAACTAATACGAAAATCGAAAATACTAAGGAATACTATTTTTCCATATTAGTGACCCCCCCCCCGCGCGAGGGAAAGAATAAGGTCGTGAGCCGAAGTGTGTTAGCTAAATGAGAAATTTCAAAAGCATCGGTGCTAATGTCGATAAAAAATATTTATTTAAGACAAACTTCATGTTTAAGTTCTTCATTCGTTCGGAAAATTAGCAAAATATTATTAGAATTTTCCTAATAACTTTGATAGATAAGATTAAAATATCTACGCTGTCTGATAATACAGTGTATACAGTGTATGGTATACAATGTATACTATACATACTTAATAAATAAAACGGGAATCTTAGAATTATCATGATTAATTAATTTCTTCAATTGAAACGAAATATATTTTAGCTGAAATGGAGTAAGCTTTATTTATTTATTTTGGACAAATTTTTTTTTCCTGTCGCTATCAACATGGAGATAATTAACAAATTCATGATATATAAAATGCAACAACTCAAGTTAAACTTAACTTTCAATTAAATTGAAATTTTGAATCTGAAATAAAATTATTTATTATCAGGTTTAAGCTACTTTTTCTTGGGTGAGCCATTACCTTGCTAAAGCTGGTCGAAGTTCTATTGAAATCATTTCTTATCAATCCTGAAATAATTTCAAATCATCACGAAATCGAGATAAAAATACCATATTTATTCATGTTTATTAAAGGTTGTTATATCCCAATTGGGGAGATAGTACGTTTAGGCAGAAAAGTTAGGAGAGGTCGAGAAAGAGGTTTAGTTTACTATATTTGGTTAACCCAGGTATATAAAAACTGAACATTTTGTAATTTTTGCTTCAGAATAATGAGTGAGGCAAACTCGAGAGCAATATTTGCCTCAAGATTTTTTCAAAATTTTCCTTAGTTTGAAAGTTAAGAAAACATTTTCAACTTAGTTTTCTCGGAGAACGGTGCACTATTTATCAATACTATTTCTGGAATAAATCTTTTGTAAGAGTTAAAGAAAAGATGAGAAAATAAAATGATAAATCATCAACAATAAATAGGTAAGTAACAGCGAACTCAGATTCCAAAATTGATATTATCTCTTGTTATTTCATGGTCAATGTAATCAGTGTTTAATTTTTATTTCAGTGAATTATAATTTCACAGTTGTAAGAGTAAAGTTAACATAGATATTTTGAAATTAGATATCTGTATTTAACTTGTACACAGTATTTAGAATGCAAGCTCTTATTCAGTCGCATATCAAATTCTTACTTCTAAATATTATTTAAATTGTTGATTTCTATGTTGAGATTGTGTCTACAAATTGGATAAAAATTGATTTCTTTCTTTTGAATTTAATAAAAAATAATTGTTCATTTTTAAAGACCGTAAGTTGGTTTATTTTCGTCCTTGAATTCACAAAATTCAATTAGTTTTGGAGCTAACCCTAACCCCCAATACACGAAAAAATATATATATTTCATCGGGTTTTTTTCAAGCATTTTCATAAAGTTAAATACTTGAAAGCAATTTAAAGTTTCTTGCATCATCTTTTTTTCAGCATATTCAAAATATAAAAATTTAACAATTCAAATCCTGATTTATTGAAATAACACATTTAAAAGTTTAGAAGGATAAGTGGCAAATTAAAATTTAAAGAAGATTTAAATTTTAAATTGATTAGTTAAAAACTTGAGACTTTTATTAACCAAATTAGTTAAACTAATGACTCATGAGTAATGAGTTTAAAAAATTTCAACTTGGGAGTCTCCTATGATGAAAATCTCAGTTACGTGTCAACGAGATAATATCTAAAACTCGGAAATTATGCTTTCCAAAAACTGATCCTAACTATTCTTAAATATGGCAAAAGCCAGGTCGAGTCAGCCAACATTGAAAAAGTCCAAAAGCATTTTCTGGCTTACAAATTTCCTCAAGCTAATTCATACAAAAGACTCCTCGAACAAAAGAACCTTCAGTCAATCTGATCATTTATTTTTTCGAAAAGACTTGTCAACAGAATTAATTTTCACATTAACAAATCAAAAATAATGAGAATGTGAGTCTAATCAGATGTCTCCTGAAATCACAGGCAGTTTTAGTCTATGCAAAATAATGAGAGGAATAACCTCCGAATAGTTAGTCCTAGAGTTTGGAAAATGAACTAGGCACAGGTTTATGACAATAGAGTTCCGAAAAATAAGGATAGAGCCACATAAATTGTGAATTAGATAAATGTTCATAAAGGAAATAACTCACAATATGAACGAAAGAGAACAAACCAGCGTCACTTATGTGGCTTTGATTGGGATTGGAGGACAGTAGAGGAGTATTATTGTCGGATGAGTATCGGCCGATGAGAGCAAATGACTGAATTAAGTTCTAATGGCTAAAAAAGAAGTTTTTGATATTACAACCATCTAAGAAAGTAAGAAATATAAGATTTCAAAGCTTCTAACTCATAGTCTCGGTTAAAGTGGCCAAGCTATAATTAAAGTTTACTAATGATGTCATCTTGTAGCCTATAAAACTTAGTTCTTCACATAATTCATTTTGCCAACCAATGACAATTAATGAATAAAATTTTATGTGAATGAGAAATTTTCCCGAGGTCAAGTGCTAATTAGTGTATTTTTCTAATCTTCTAAAAATGTTCGAATTACCTAGAGAGGATTCAATAATTCAACTTGCATTTTATATGAAACTAGTAGACCTGGTGTCACACTTCGTAGTGAAAATTGAGGTTCTTAAATAAATAAATAAGAAAATTCCTAGGAGGTTTGGAAAAAAGTTGTATTTGAAATTTTTCTATTCAACCTTTTAAAATTCTATAATTCCTGGAGATTAACGTAAAAGTAGAAGATCAACTGTGAGTATCTTAAACGAGAAAGAATCTTAATTTTAGATTATAATTTAAGCCATTACTAAATCCTAATGTCAAGAATTGGACTAAAAAATACTTTATAAAATTTGATGAGAGCCCGCTAGAAAGATCCATCTTATGTTTCTTGTTAATTCTATTAAATTCAGACCTGGGTCTGAAAAAACACTTTAAGTAAATTCTTATGCTCCAGTAATAATTCATCCGAAAGAACATGAAATCATTAAACAGTTTAAATTGATCAAAGTATTTTTTATTCAATGTCACTCTGAAATGAAGAATATAGATTAAATAGAAAATTTAAAGCAACCAAAAAAATTAAGAGGAATTTGAATTTCTCATTAAACTAGGATTGTTTATTAAATTTTCAAATTACTTAGAGAGGATTTAATATGGATTTATTCAACTTGCATTTTATATAAAATGTATAACCTACACTGAGAATCTCTGAAAAATAAGATCCAATTACAGTGTCCCCAATATGTTTATTGAAAAGCTATGAAAATGAAACAAAAATTAAACCTCATTAAACTTCTCTTTGTTAAACATTATAATCCTAATACTTTAACTCAGATAGATGCACAAATAAATCATCAATTAATGGAATAATTTACGCATTGTTCGAATTGCTGGAAGCTCTAGTAGAAGTTAAGGATTTTAGACAAGTTCTAAAGTCAATCTAATTTTTGAATCGAAGTAAAGAATCTAAATACTCATCATCACTCAAAACCTCAGCATTTTGAGATCCAAAAATGAATTATCAAGCCACTTACTGAGTTTCCTTTGGCTTCCTTATAAATTTAGTAATTTGAGAATTCTCAAGATTTGCTGAAATCATTTCATGATAAATGAAAAAGGTATCACTGATAATATCCGTCAGATATTAATCAGATCTAGATCAAAATGTGCCTACTCTTGAGTAATGAAATTTCAAGATTGTTTTTTAGCATAATCTCACACGCAATCAAATTTTTTAAATTTTAATCAAATAAAATGACATTATAGGTTATGCAACTTGTAATTAAAATAAAGATCTGATTAATAAATGTTGGATCACTCAAAATCTCAACCAGACGATGTGATCCAAAAATAAATAAACAATTTAAACCACAAATTAATGAAAAAATTTATGTTTAGCTCCTTACTGAGATTTCGATTTTCCTTCTAAATTTAACTGTTGATAATACTGGATATTCAAGACTTCTAAATCATTCATGGCAATAATGGATATTAAACAGAAAAATCAGTTA
>JJOG01006203.1:0-13105 GCA_000715275.1 Gyrodactylus salaris
ATTTCAGAAAGTAGCTGCATATTATCAAATTGAAAATGCATAGTTTATCGTCAAATTGTGCATATTTTGGGTAGCCATTGTGATAACTTTTTACTAATAAAGAAACTTCTAATTTTACAAAAGGTTTGACAAATGTTTGGTAGTTTTAATCTTAAAATAAAAACACTACTTGAAAGTATAATGATGTTTAGCAATTAATTATATTAATTTAAATTGAATAATTATTCATTCAGAATGATTCTCCTTTCTCATATGTAGGACGACCGAAAAAAACATTTTTGTTGTCAATTATTCAAGGAAATAAGACTTTTTAGATAAAGAAACTATAGGTGAAGTGAATCTACGTTTCATCCTCATTCGGACTCTTCAGTATGCCATCGAGGAGGAATCGAACTTGCAACAAGTAGATTGAAAGATAATGTTATTCTAAATTTCAGCTTCATAACACAATTATTTCAGTGCGTATCTTGGGAAAAACGTGTCTCGCCAAAACATGTTTCTCGCACGAATTTCCGACTCAAACTTTGCGTTTTAACGCTTAAACAAAGGTAGAGGAGATAGCTTCAGGATTCACCAACACTGGTTTGGTTTTTTTTTGCAAATAATCCCCAATAAGCTTCATCCGTTCTGTAATAAAATATGACAACTTGGGATCAGGCATCTGTTGGGCATAAAATATGTCTAAACTATTTGGAAATTTTTTATTAATTTTTCAAAGTTTTAAGAAAGAAAATCTCACTTTCTAGCCCACGAAATAGTTTTTCCATCTAATGAGTAGGGTGACCAAAAATGGCAAGATTGAGCTGAAAAAAATAAAATTAGTGGTATTATTAAGGCAAAAAAGTATTTATTTTTCTCAATGATTTATTAATTGCTCCAAGTTGACATTCTTTAAAATGATAGCCAAGATAACTTGGTCCAATAGAATTAATCTGCTCAGGCCGGAGTCGAATGCCGTTCGCTCAGCAAGTTTTTATCATTGAATTCGCATTCAGACTACTCGATAGTTCCCGAAACTGCATGATCTAGAGATACTTTTTCCAAAAAATACTGATCTTACAAAGATGGGTCGGTAATTTCTTTTAAACAGAGGTTCATTTAACAATCCGAGGTTAATTACTAGGGCTACCCTTGATACAGTCCCTTGATAAAGATGATTTTATTCCATTTTATGGTTTGAAAAATTAGTCCAAAAAGGCCAATTAGAAATAATTATTCAAAGTTGGCTTTTATATAAAATTTAGGCATTTATTGAATCAGAATCAAGATTATTAAAACGTTTTTAAACTTTTTGTTTCCGATACCAATCTCAGATGATTTGGGATAACCAAGGTCTTTATGAGGGATTTTTAAATCATACATTAACTCTTAAACACCCGAAAGTTGATACAGATACCCAGTGTTGAGAGAGTGTCGTTCGATTTGAACAAAATATCACTTTTATACTGTGTAAACATGGAAATTGTGAATAGTACCAAATAGTACATTTCTAAATCTTCTGCTAGGAGGGCTTAGCAACTTTTTCTTAGCTCTTACTGATAGAGAAATAGAATAAATCAAAGTCAATTTTAGTCCATTGGGTAGCCAAGGAAAAGGTACAATATTCAAAATCATATTTACTCCTGCGGCCAACAGACAGTAGCACATACTCTCAAATATATCCTTAAAATTTATCAGGGACACTAATATTGGACTTTTTGCTACTTCCAGATGATTTCTGAGCAATCCATTTTGATATTAAGTAATATTGTCTACTTCAATCAAACAAAAAATTAGAATGTACGATTATTTTTGTTTAAATTCACAAATCCTTGGTTTGAGAAATTCCTTGATAAAATCCTTGAATCTCAGCCCTTGTCCTTGACCTTGCCTTGGTCTAAAAAGCTACACCCTACTTTCATGAGTTCATCACCAAACCATGAGTATATGCATTGCTGATTTTCTTAATAAAGGGAATTCGAAACATCACACATTTTAAACTCAAATTGATAATATTTAGCAATAAATGCATCTTTTCGATTTTTTGTCACTTTTCTGGTAACCCTAATTATAAGAGATTTTTCTATTTAGAAAATAAATTATGAATAAATAATAAGATTTGGTTCTAGGATTTTACAACATACAGAAGGAAAACATATGAAATCAGATAGGTAGAGAACTCTCAAATGACTCATGATTAGGGTTTTAGTGTATTTTTGCATATGATTACCGTGCATGTTTTTCAGAAAGGAATGCATATTCTTGGTAGCCCTAGCCACGGTTAAAATTAGGTTCCTAATTAAATCAGAGCAATCAAGGCGGCGATAAGTAAAAGGTGTGCTGAACAGGATTTACAACCTAATGAATATATTATCGTTAGTTTAAAAGTGCAGTTAAATTTAGATAAAAAACATATTCTACAGAATCCAATTGAATGAATATTTTCTCGTTAAACAAGTTACATAGCAGGTATAATAGTGGTTAGCACAGTCCTGATAAAAATTGAAAAACTAAATAATTACCGAGGCAATAAGAGAAAAGGCTAAATTTTACATTCAGTACGTCGCCTCAAGACGAGTAGTATCCTTATATCATAACAGATTTATTTACTCAAATATATGTACATTTTCATTCTAAAAACGATCCAATTATCAGATTTTACATTAATCCTTAGGTTACTTAGATATTAATACAATTTTTTGAATTTCAACTCTTTCAAAGTTGTCATTCATTTAAATATGATTCGAAGAAGAATTCTATAAAAAGCTCATAGATTCATGGGTTTTTTCCTTCGCGATAAAATTAGGATTCCTTAAAAGAATCATGAGCTCATTCCTGACATTTTTGAATCGATACTTACAATAAAGATTGGCACGAAACTCATTTTCAAATAAGGTGATTTAAAATTTAATTATATATTTGACTTAAACGATACATAATTTTGAATTTCAAACCTTATTCAAATGAATGACAACTTTGAAAGAGTTGTATTAATTGTATTAATATCTAAGTAACCTAAGGATTAATGTAAAATCTGATAATTGAGTCGTTTTAAGAAGAAGAGTAAATAAATCTGTTATGAATTAAGGATACTACTCATCTTGAGGCGAAGTACTGAATGTAGAATTTAGCCAAAAAGATTTTTGAGTACGTTGAGTTAGTTAGAAGAGTAACTGGAAATATTTCAAGAAAATTTTCGAATAATAATAAAATAAAGAGGAATATCTAATCAAAGATTGGAGTAATGATTTTCTACTACCAGATATTAAGATTTCCTATTCAATCTTCTTGGTTAATTGGCTAGTAAAATTATCTTGAGAACAACAGGTTTCATCTTGTCTTCAAAAAGGTTGCACAATGAAAAAGTACCATTCAAAACCCAGATTTGCGTCGATAAATAAAATTTATTCTCCACCCCGTACTCTTTATTGAGAATTATTTATAGTTTTTCACTTTTTTATCTAATTATATAAAAAATTATCCAAGTTACAAATCAGAGATAAACTCAGAAACTACACGACAGACTTTAATGCAATTTTCATCAACCATTCTTCTGGTGGTTGCGAGTGTATTCATTTGAAATGCATGTTTTGCCTCTAATTTTACGGGTATTTATTAAAGTTAAATACGAATTTTCTTGAATGGCGCCATATAAGAAAATCTACAAATTAGATTTGAAAATGAATTGGTATTATTAGGTTGATTCATCTCAACTCGCACTAATTTAGTCAACATTAAAATTGAAATAACTTTTAAAATATAAGACTTTATAGATCGAAATGACAACCATAACCAAATGATTTATGTAAAAACTGTTAAGTCAGTCGTTTTTAGAATGAAAATGTACATATTTTTGAGTAAATAAATGTGTTATGAATTAAGGATACTACTCGTCTTGAGGCGACATAGTGAATGTAAAATTTAGTCCAACCATTCGCATCAGTTGTTTTTCTCTAACATTCTTCAAGTCGATTTATGCCTCGAGACTATAAATCACCATCTTTCGAAGCAATATACTCATAAATAGCCTTTTTGACAGCATCATAATCTCTCAAGTTTTTCAGAGAAATATAATGTTGTAGAGACCTTAAAATATGATAATCGGATAAATGAAGATCTGGACTATAAGGAGGATGAGGTAAAACCTTTAGGCCGAGTGCTGCATCTTTTCCTCTCGAATCCGTACATAAACTCTTAATACTCTCCACCCTTTTCTTCCTATTCTGTGCGCTAAGCTCGTGCGGCAACCATTTGTTGCAATGATTTGTGTACCTTTCACGCCTTAGTATATGATAAATATATGAAGGGCTATAACCTGTTAAACGAGACAGTTGTCGAAGTAAACAGAATGAATTTTGGGTAATCATCTCCTCCTCAATTTTTATGTTCAGAAGATGTGGAGGGGCAATTCTTTCTTTTTAAGGGTTAAATCTCCACTCTTGAAATGTTCGTACTTGCTGAATATGTTACTCCTTGAGAAGCTTTGTCAACCGAATATATCTATTGTGATTTTAAAAGCTTGCAGTGCCGACTCTTTACCTAAGAAACACGACTTGAAAAAATTCTAAATATCAGAAAATTTTCAATCGTATTTTTGAATAAGAATCCGAATGGGAAATATCTAGCAAATAATACCATTTCAAACAACGTTAAATATTTCACTAAATAAGTGGTTAAAACAAGCATAGAGTTGGTTAATTTGAATATGGAATCAAAATAATGTCAGTAGTGCAAATTGAGATGAATCAACCTAATAATATGAAAATTAAAACTCCACTTGTTCATAATAATATCATCTGGACTGTCCTATAGGTTGTATAATAATGTCTACCCCTCCACTTGATTTTGATAATTACCCTAAATTCTATAGCAATTTCAGGTACAATATTTAGAAATCTTTGAGTGATTTAACTTCCTTATGTCTGAGTCTGAATAAAATGGAATCTACTTTTTGATGCAAGGATTAACTACAGGAAAATGATCTTACTTTGTTAATAATCTCCTGCTTTGAAACAATTGATTAATTTTTGTTTATTAAGATGATAGCAAAAATATACAGATCAGAGAGACGTCGACAAGCTCTAGATTATCAACGGTTTCATTATGGAATAGCTGGTTATTTTAAAGAAGTCACAAATAAAGGAAATATAATTACTCACAGGACCACTGGTGATGTACGTCATGATAGCCTGTAGGAAGAAAGAAAATTGAATTAGTTATTTGCACAAAAGACTCATGTGATATTTGGCATTTATAGGAAATATTCTAAATGATAGACAAATTGATAGATTCGAGGGATAATCTTTTGTCAAGAAGAAGAATTATATCGGCTTGAAAAGTTGTAATTCCAAGTTGTTAAAGGTGGGATTTCTTGTGGATAGAATGAGAAGAATTGCACAAATCGAAGCATAACCTTTAGGAAGAGATGGGAATAAAAGTTTCTAATAAATAAACACATTTTTTGAACCGCAGTTTGACGCTGATTAAGAATCTGACAATCTTTTTGTTACTATAGTTTCGTATTTTGGCCTTTAAAGCCGTTCTCGAGTTTGATGAAATGAAGTACAAAGTGAAATGTTAGACAATGTGTTTTATGATTCTGGTGTAATATTATAATTGCAAATTTGGTGAAAAATGGGCGTTAAAGGCCTAACTAATTCTTGTTAACAAAAACACGATTTTCGTATTAGGCGAAATGGATTCGTGCTATTTATTGATATGGCCATTTAAGAATCCTAACGTACCTAATTTGCTAGAGTTATAATTTTTTTTGCAAATTTTCAAAGCAGGATTATTTTAGAATGGAAAAATTATTTAGTACGAGTGAAACATCAACATAACCAGACATGGACGTTACAACGTTATCAGGACCAATGCCCATATGCCTTAGCATATTCAAGTGAAAAAAAATCAGTATAAGAATTCTTTGATTAAATTAAATAATTTTGATGGCCAATTATCTAATTTGAGAATTTTGATAACCTGCTTACAGTGTTAATGTAACAGTAGGGTGGACCATTAAAAAACTCATTTTTAGAGACACTAACTCGAAACAATATTTTCATATACAAATTCGTACAATTACAATCTAATCTCTAATTTCGTGTTCAAAAAGTAAGAAAAAACAATTTCTTTCAGTGATTCCTTAGAATATAATGACTTGTCAATGATGACTCATCATTGATGAGAAATCAACAATACCGAAAATTCCGTATCATCAATGATGGTGAATGTGGTTGAAATCTTTTTAGGACCCGGGTCCGAAAAGTAGAAATGTACTATTAGGTAGTTTTTAAATTCAATTTTACTACATAAAATAAATGAATTTTATCCATGGCTTTTATCAATCTCCATGCTATTTTTTCAACCAATTTATGTAAGGGATTATCATTTTCCTGAGCCCCAAATTGATGTTACTTAGGTGCTTTTCTGTTCATTTATATCTAGGGTGTTCTATCATAGTTCTGAAAATGTAATACTTTCCTCCTTCTAAATGTACTTAATCGGAGAAACGAATGTAATTAAATTTAAAAATGGATCCAAAGAATGTGTGGCTCTAATCATCAGCAATCAAAAATGTTATCACGAAATTAGATTGTGATTGTACGAATTTAAAAAAGAGTTTTAAGGGAAAGGTTTTTCAAAATATTTTTTTCTTCAATAACTATTAAAAAATTGTTAGGGTCAATGAAACAGCCCAGATGTCGTAAGGACTTTCCGTTAAACTGGGAAATTTTCTGACTGACCAAAGAGTCTTCTAGGATGAAAAAAAAATACCTTTTTTCTAATTTGACTTCCTGATAGAAAATATTTATCGAGAATATCTTTCAGAAAAAAAAAAGTATTTTCCAAATTTTCACGTAAAAGAGCATACTTTTTAGAAAGGCTAAAATCACCATTAAATCATTTTTTCTCTTGAAATTAGAAGCCTATGCTCAAATGAATCATCTTTCTCATTAGCAATGAAATTCTCACATCTGTGTAGAGATAGTCGCTATTAGTCAGAAGGAAGGTTTTCGCGCCATTTGACCTCAAACGGTCGAGGAGAACCAAAATATTCGGATCCTTTTCCACATAATGATCGAGGTTATCGACCGTTCTCTTCTTCAATTCAACTCCATGCAGCCAATTCATCGCCTTGTCGACGTCTTCGTAAATAGATGTGAAAGACATGTACAAGTTGCCAGATTGCACTCCCTCTGGCACTGTTACGTAACCTTCGAGAGTTGTCAACACTTGTGTAATACACGCTAACGCGAATAACTTTGGTAGATCGAATAGTGTATTCATAATTATGATTCGATCTTCGTTGTATTTGACGAACTTGTTTGGATACATTTCACGAAGTTTATCTCTGTAAAGGAAATTTTCAAGTTTTTATGCAAATTTTCACAAAATTGGCTATTTTTGAATTAAAATGTTTATTTGAATATTAACGATTCTAAAAAGTGCGCTATTAATTTTAAAAGATGTTTATAAAATTTATAAATCTTCAAAAGAGGCAATTTCATTAGCCTACTTTACTCTAGACATTTTCAGACACTGGGATTTTTGTTATATGGATCTCTTGATAAATTTGAAGCCTGAAGGCAAATCTTTATTTAATATAGGTTTTTTATTTGAGTTTTTCTTTCAACTTTCAAGGTATCAAATTTTCAGGATAAATAAAATAGACACATGTCTGTGTTACTTTACCATAAATGTATTATGCAAATATGTCTGCGAGGTGAATCTGAGGGCAGGAAAGGGCACGAGAGATTTATTAATTCTTTCAAAATTTAATATTAATTTTCACTAAATCTAATAATTTATAGCGTCTTACTCGACTAAAAATATGAACGCTTTAGTACTAATAAACTGCGCTTTTGGCGTAACGATCGATTCAATTTTTCTGAAGATGTCAGTAAATATTGAGCAGATTATTTTCTCAGACTCTCGTTGGTGTATATTTTTAAGAAATTATCATCTCTTGATATTGAACTAGCTCACCCTTGAACAGTACCAAAGCCTAATAGGCAAACAAGAATATTTCCAAATTGATCCATTTTCAAAAGGGTCCCATGAACTTTGTCAAACCACATTCCACGGACAGGAAAATTCGGGTCATATTTATGTAGTCTCAACTCATCGGGATATCCCATATCGATTAGTTTACCAATGATAAGATCATAAGAGAGAGTTTCAAATTGTGGTGATTTGTATTCTGAAATTTAGAATAAATTTAAATTACGAGCAAGTGTGTAATCCATATCAAAACCAAAGAACTTAATCTTATTCAGATGAAGGCTTCGATTGACGAAGATTCTATGGGATGTCTCTCTCTTGTAGGATTTAGCGGTTTCCGTCATTTTGTTTTTTTATTAGAAAATAAATTCAAAAAGTCGACTAACTACGTGACTTAAAACGTTTCCATTTTTCTTCAATAAATGATATTTTAGTTTAAGTGCTAATTCAAAATTCATTTGATGATTGAGAAGAAAATTCTCCTCAATAGTATTGAATGTATCATCTGTCATTTGTGCCAAGGTTATTTAATTGATGCTGTTACCGTTCCTGAATGCCTTCATTCATGTATGTTTCGTATTCATTATCTTGGATAGTTTGCAAGAGTTGCATTTTGAAATATTTGGAGGACAAAAATTCCTGTCCCAAGTGCAATATCCTCATTCATCAATCCCAACCATTAGATTACATTCAGTAAATATCTTGAAATTATAATCCTTAGTTTTGATCCCACCCTTCAAGAACTTGTTTACAAAATAGTGCCTGATCTAAGATCGAGTAAGTCTTTAAATATTGACTTTAAGATAGTTGTAAACTTCTTTTGAAAGCTCATTAATCAACCAATAACTTTTGAGTAATGCATTTAATTTTCTCCGTACTAAAAAATCGATCAGAGTTTAAAAATACCACAGATCAACGGGTTAAATAGTTGAGTTGAAAATATAAATGCTCATTAACACAAAATCGTTGGATTATTTTGGGCCTACGCCAATAAGTTTGTTTTGGTCCTCACAATTTTGATGAATTTGTTATTTTGTCGATAATATTGAAAATACGATTATCCATCCTACCTAAATCTTTACTCTCCCAGCTCAGAATTTTGACGCCTCAGGGCTTTGTATCTAAATTAATTAATCTTATAATTTTCAAAAAAGATCTTCTCTGGTTAAATAAAACTGTAATTTTTTAAAGAAACCTTGTAACCCTGAATAATTGTTCAATGAAAGAAAATTTTGATTTAATTGCGTAGTATTATAGTATTATTCTTACCTATTTTTTTTATCTTTTCAGATGAAGAAAAGCGTAGAAAAGAATTTTTTAAAACGAACCTTGAAAACCTTGAACCGCCAAAACATTCATTAGATTCTAAAAATAAATTAAAAGAAATAACTCCCATGACGAAGAGCAGACACGAGTGTGAAAATTATCACCGCGATGATGAGCAGGTTAATATTATCCTCAAATCCGGTCTTGAATCCAACTTTGGATCCCTAAACCGGTGTTTTATCCGGATATCAGCGAAAGCTTCTGTGACCCATTTGAGGAAATACATAGCTCAACAGGTTCTCAATGACATTAACCGCTACAATGAAATTGACATTTATCTCAACGATAGCAAAGGGGGAATATTTCTCGGCAGAGATCACTTACTCAAGTTTGTTCGAGTTCTATACTGGCAAGATGTGAGTCTATTCGAATATACACTGTCTCAGTATTAGAGAGGGGGCAGAATAAGAGAAAAAAATGGGGTCTTGATTATTTATTTCTCTACATAACAACTATTGGCTCATTTTCAGTTCGGTTATGCTTAATTGGTTATCTCAGCTCAAGTCAATCAAAATAAGAGAAAAAGCGGTTCTCAATGAGTTATCTTTCAAAAGTGATTGTTGAAAGAAAGTCAATAATTTCTAAATTAAATATTTTTATTCTTTTTCGACTGAAAAAAATAATTTTTCCAGTTTTCAACCTCCTCACGGAGGCAACTGAAGATTTTCTCCCCAGTTCTGAATAACTTGAAATAGGTAATAATCTGATGGCGCAATGTCTGTAGAATAAGGAGGATGATCCATCACATCACAAGAAGTTTTTTTCTTGTCTTTAAAGAAACACACGGCCTCGTGCTATCTTGATGAAAAATAAGAGTTCTTTTGTTGGCCATGTTTCGCATGATGAATATCTCTTGATTTTTGTGCTTCGGTCAATTCGTGTGGGACCCAATAATCAATTCTGCTGACGTATCCTAGCGATGTACTATTCGAACATGCAATAGTCTGGGCTACTTCCCTAGAAGAAATTCTAGAGTTTATCTCGATAAGCCTCTGTAAAACTTGACCAACGTCAACTGGTTTCCTGCCTGATTTGGGAGCGTTCTTAAGATTCTAGTAGATTTAAAACTACTTGGTTGGGTAAATATCCTGTACGGGAGGTGCTCTTTGCAGCTGCAAGTGTGTAATCCATATCAAAACCAAAGAACTTAACCTTAATTCAGATGAAGGCGCTCTTATTGACGAGATTCTATGGGATGTCTCTCTCTTGAAGGATTTAGCGGTTTCAGTCATTTTGTTTTTTATTAGAAAATAAATCGCGAGTAGAAAACTTTGAGAACCAATTTTTGACCGTTTTGAATTTAATAGTATCTTCACCAAGGACTTCACATATCTCTTTTGTGTTGTTTTTATGACATTTGTGCCTTTCATGAAGAATTTTCCACGCTGATAATCAGTCACTGATTCGAAATTCTATTTTCTAGTTCATTATATATTATTACTACTTATAAGTAATGACGCATGAACAATTTTAGATAATTCGACTTACTCTTCGTTTCTCTACCAATTATACTCAAAAATCGATATTTCAGCAACACCATGGGCGTGCTTTAGAAAAGATGACAGATTTGATTTCGATATTAGAAAAAAGAGATTATCATTTCAAGTATTCATTATCTGCAAGTTCTGAAATTATAACAGAAGAAAAAGAACACTCGTTAAGTATGCTCGAAATATAGTACTTATTGTTTCAAGGGCTGCTCTTTTTCTTCTGTTATAATTTCAGAACTTGCAGATAATGAATATGCAAAAACTTTCTCAGAAGTGCTTGAAAAAGTACGAATCCATGGTCAGTACAGGTAACCGTTAACGAAAAAAATTATACTGTTTTGAAATTCCATATTAGCCTAAAATAATGCACTCTTCTCCGAGAAAACCAAGTTGTAATCTTTTTCTTAACTTTTAAAATAAGGAAAATTTCAAAAAATCTTATTGTTCTTGAATTTACCTCAATCATTTATCTGAAGTAAAAATAAACAATTTGTCAGTTTTTATATATTCCCGGGTGTGCCGGGGTTAGTATTGCATCTTTACAAACGTCAATGCACATTTATAAGATGAAGTGAGGAACCCTCAGATACTTTATTTCTTCCTAAAGGGTTCAGCCCTCCATACGTCGTTCATGGTAGGGAGATGAAAAGGCTTAAACATTTACTGAAAAACAAAAATTTTAATTTTTTCATAGTTGAAAGGGAATAAATACACCTTTTTCAATCTAAGACTATGCTTTTATCTTTGACCATGACTCGTGCAATGACCACTCAGAGGGCAGGGATTCAATGTCTATAAGGAGCAAACTTTTGTCTTTGAAGCAAAATACTGAACTTGATCATTATTTTCTCTTTCAGATATCCCCAATACCCCTTGAATATCGTAAGAAGAAATCCTGTTCATTTTATGAAAACGTCCTACACTTGCCATTGCATTCCGATGAAGAAAATTATCAGATTAAAAATTTATAAAAAATAAAACATTTTCTACTATTCTTACAGCTTTTATAGTTTTTCCTCAATTCATTGATTAGTGAAATTAATTAAATTTATATTTTACAGGAGATACATTGGTCAAGTGTTATTGGTTAAATGATAGAATCGTCCACGGAAAATAAAATCGCTGATCGTTTACATGATATTGCAATTGATGAGAACATCTTTGGTGATCCGTTAGCTGAACAGGAGAGGAGAAAGCCAGAAAATATGTTATCTGATAGTGAGGAGAATGTAAACGTACGGTATAGTGAGTTATGTTAATACCGATAGTCTTGCTATTTAAAATATTGAATATTCACGAGTTCATGATTTATAGGATTTCTGTTTTTTATTATACAATGTAAGGCACGTCAGACCGAGAAATTGTCACGTTAAATGTTAAAAGTTACGAAAAAATCTTGAACCTCAAATTTTTTCGAAATCTGAGTTACCAGATGAAAGACTTTTTACTTGGCATATATTCGATGAGCAATCTACAAAAAAGAAAAATATTAAACAATTCTGAATATGTATTAGAAAAGTTGTAGCAGTTTCTAGATTCAAGTTATTTTCGCTCGCAAATTTCAAACAGCCATATTTTCGAAACCTATATTATTGAGATGCTAAAGTGATGTCATACGAAATCCTAACATCTCCTTAGCTAGTTGTTGGTAGTTCGAATTTTCTTATAACTATTTTAGTCGGTGTTATGAGCCTTCTAGTGAGATCTAACAATAATGTTACTGTGGGTCTAGGAGGGTTAAAATCTTAGCAATAAATGTTCATGATTATTAGGTGAAAACAATCATTTCGGTTTTAGCCACAAGAGGTTACAAGAAATAAAAGAGAAGTACAACGAAGTTCATATATGTCAGAAATTACTACACCATTAGCATTGAATTCAAACAGCTTAGAATTCATTTTTGATTTTAACCTGGGCTATACTGATGAGTAGGGCTACCCATGGAATTTTCGGGACTATTTTTCACAATTTCCATGGTCACATTCCAATCGAATGATCTAAAACAACCCTATCTCACCACTGGGTATCTTTATCAGCTTTCAGGTGTTTAAGAGTTGCTGTGTAATTATACAATCTCTCATAAATACCTTTCATTGGTTATCAAAATGGACATTTTGGACTAATCAAATCATTTCTATCAAGGGACTGATGAGTCTTAAAGAAGACGAAACGCGCATTGGCTGGTTATATGAACTTCTTTGTACTTCTGTTAAATTAGCAATAAATGTATCAGAGTTGTTACACTGAAGAAAACGAACCACAGTGACGCATGAGTTCTATAATCCATAAATTCAATACTTCTTTAC
>JJOG01006207.1:0-61116 GCA_000715275.1 Gyrodactylus salaris
AGACATGTCACCTCATAATTTAAGGTCAAAATTACTATTATTCTTCGTGAGAGGCACAAATGCTATACAAAAATTATATCTGAAGTTCTTGGTGGAGATATTGAAGTATTACAAATCAGTCAAAAATTGGATCTCAAATTTTTCTACTGGCGACCAAAATGTTGAAAATGATCCCAACTGGGAGCCAGAAACCCAGTTGGAATTGAGCAAGATTTCCGGTGATTTATCGAAGAAAAAATTCTAGAATCTTCGTTGGGATACGTGAACAAAATGGACTATTGGGTTCCACACGAATTGACCGATACACTAAACAATGAAGAGATATTCAGCATGCGAAACTCTTCTCTAAAGACACAAAGAATGTTCTCTCTCGACAGAATTATCAATTGTGAAAAAGAAGAATGAAGACCCAATGCAGCTCCTCAAAATGTCTCCATATCAGAAGAAGGTCCTACTCTGTGTTTGATGTGGTTGTAAAGATATTATGAGCACCTCTAAAATGGGAAAACAGTAGAATCAGATGTTTATTCCACCTGTAAAAGTTGACGAGAAAAAGTCGATAGAAGAGCTGTGTTTTTTCATCAAGATAACACAAGGCCACAGATGAAATCTTTTTTAACTAAAACTGACTCGACAAAAAAATCTTCAATGTCAGTGAGGAGGTTGGAATTTTCACAAAATCGTATTTTAAGTCAGAAACAAAGTCTTAGCATTCTAAAAGCTGCTTCGCGTTGGAATTATTACTTTTTGAATAAATTAGTTTCTGATATAATAACTAGGGTTATCAAATGCACATTTTCTCCAAATGATGCATATTTTAGACAGAAATGTGTCCCAATTTGCATATTTTACGAAAACAATACAACGTGTTTTACACGGTGTACTTTTGTATATTTCTAAGATTACTGTACATATTTTCCTGAAAAGAATACATATTTTGGGTAGCCCTGATAATAACTATGAAACCAAAGATATTAAATGTGAACAGAAGAAACTTGGTTGAGCATTAAAAGTATTTTTAAATCTTTTTCACTCATTGCTCGTTCTGTTCGTAAAATAGTAACTTTAAATGTCAATACTTGATGCCATCTTTGAGTTTTAAAAGCTTAACAACCGAAAAATATGTTTCCCCTTGAGAGTGGTTAAAATCAGCGGGGTTCTCTTCCCGTATTAATGATAATCCATTTCTATTAAAGATAACACAATTCGAACCGGAACCTATATGCTGAGTATGATATTAACCACGTGGTTGTCGTTCAATCAACAAACTGAAGAGAGTAATTCCATTTACAAAATCACAATTGACGACATGAACTTTGCAAAATTAACAGATTTCCTAGAAAAGGTTACAGCCCAACTTAGAAGTTATTTCACAGTAAGTTAACATTTTTCAATGTATTTCTCATGAAGTATTTTTAAACCTTCTTACGTTATCAATACATTTGCTGTGTCTGAATCACGACCACCCTTTGAACTAAACTTGACTTGAAATTATTAAATTTGTGATACCTCACACTGAAGGTCTTCCACAAATTTCAAGTTCCGCTCCGTTGGCCTCCCTCCTCGAGATGTTAACCCGAATAGAGTTAGACTCGGCATTGAAATTCAATTTTATGAGAGAAAGTCTTAATTTATGTTCACCTTTCTTCCAGCAAGACTCCTCCTTTCTCATTGAATTCGAGACAGAACTATCAAAGGTCAACAAGAAAAGCATGACAATTGGAAGACTGCTCAAAATATCTGAATTATTACTCTCCGATGATCTGCAGACAATGAGAGGCCCCTTAAAGACATATCTAAACAGCAATCATTTCATCTATCTCTCAAAGTTGAATAGCAAGGAGGAATTCCTTCAAAACTCAATCTTCCTCTACATCATCACCTTTGTCTATCTGGAGAAGAGGGGCGTTCCGTTTGTTATAGCGAGTAACGATTCCCCTGTACAGTCAAATAACATCTTACCCCTTGAAAATGGCATCAGCTGGGATTTGAGCAATCTGGCCGTCTTTAAAGGCCTCGGGCCATTTGTGAATCAGGCGGCATATTCGAAGAACGACGTAATAGATACAAGTAAGCAATGCTTTTATTAAGTACAAGTTACACTTTAAAGGACTTTATTTATTTGAATTCTACGAAATATTATCGTTTTTTTCATAAGAGCCTTAGCAGCTCTAATTATAAACCTGAATTTTAACTTTTGTTATGATTAGGTACGACTCTTGAACACATGATAGGAATGAATATCATCATAGAGGATTCAAATCTAGGCCATTATCTAGACAGCCAATCAAATTAAGATAATCATCTTCTTTTATTGTTTGGAGATAGTTCTACAATCAGATCGATTCACTTTGAGACAAAGATCGAAAAATGAAACTCTATACTATTCTCTTCTGAGATCTATAAAATTTAGATGAAAATAAACGGAAGATTACCCAGGAAGAAGTCAAAATTTAGATTTATATAAATTTTTTTTTCAATTTTTATAGCAAAAATCACATTACACAGTTGTACAGTCTACGAAACCACACAGTAAGTCATTCTCAAATAAATATTCATAGATTATGAAATCTGAACATTTTTCCTAGCATGGAAGTCTAAATTGACAATAAGTAGGGCCATATTTAAACTATTTACTCACTATGTGCAACTTTACATTCTTAAACTCATTTTTACCATGGTTCTAATATAAGGTGGTGGAAAAAATAGCCGATCACCGATCTGTTTCGGTAATGTTGATGTAGTGATGTTTCTTTGAGTGCAGTAATAAATGAACGACAAAAAGGGGTCAAAGAGTCGAAGTTGGAAAAGGAAAATTATTTTAATTGTCGATTTTCCGTTTCTGCATTCAATTGAAAATTTGTTTCTGTTAACTAACCTAATGATTAAAAATATATGTTGAGTAGAATAAGGACAGCCAAAAATAATGTGGATGTTTTTCCCCATCTAAATCTGGAGTTACACAGTATCAAGAATGATGAAATAGTTTTTGGAGCTGAGAGGTTAATAATAAATACATTCTGAATATTGTAGTCACAAGAATGGCTAATGACTTTTCGTAATATCATGAGAATATTTATTCGTTCCCACTAACTAAATAATTAGTTCATAAGATGGAAAAATGTGTTACTTTTGTTCCGCCAACGGAAATTCATCCAATTTAGGTTTCAGCCGATTTGTATAAAAAATAATGTATCCTCTTTGTTCGAAATCAGGCGTCAAAATATTTTGTGGAAAACCTCTACAGTTTTAACTGCATTTTATAATTTCCATTAATTTTATTTTCTCAAATCATATTCAGGTTCCAAACAAAAGAGAAAAACAAGTGAATTCATATTTTATTCCTGAATATTTATTGCAATAATTATGTCCTGCTCGCACGCAAATTATAAACGTTTTTAAATAAATTGAGAACAAAAAAATTAATTTCACTGTTTCTGTTAGACAAAATTTCGAGTATTCAGATCTTGTATTATAAAGTGCCTACAATCAACCCTTTTTAAATGGTTGAACATTTTTTCTAACTTCAGTTTTAAAAGTGTTGAATGAAAATAGTAGTTTTTATAAAAATGTTAAAATAATTCATTCGATTAACAGAAAAATAGCACGTTTCAAACGACAAACGGAATTAAAGTACTTCTTGATATTTATGATATTGCCAAGAAGAATTATTCCTCAATATAATGAATTAAAGCTTGATTATCATGAGATAAATTATATTTGATCAACCTAATGAGAAATATGATTCATTTCAGTACTAAAGAGATAGAAAGTATCTTTAATAAATCTCTTTAGTAAATCGAATCAAACCTACTCCTACTGGTTGCTTAAAATATAATTTCTTGCAATATCAAGGCTGCATCTTCACTTTTGATCCTTTGTCAAAAAACTATAATCTCCATCAAATTTACTCAAATAAACATCAAAATTACTGATTTATTTTCACTTCAATCGGATCTTGGATCAGTATAATCGATCATATCTCCTTAAAAATGTGGATATCTGATTCATTATTTATTCCATCTTATTCCCAACTCTTTTTATCAAGCTATTTAGTTCATTTTTTATCCATCTGCCATCCTTGTTATTCGCCTTGACAGGTATAGATGACGATTTTGATGATATAATATCATAGAAAACCTCCAGAACCCTATTATGAAAATGTTGGCACTTTCAGTAGTACTGTATATGTGATAAAGTTGGACACAATGTATTTACGTACTAGGGAACAGCTAACCGAAAAATTGGTTATAATATCTAACCGTAATGTAACCAGACTTTTTAGGTTTTACCTCTCGTACTTCGTTGCAACTTTTTTGATAAGCAGTCCGTTGTTTAATTCTCAAACCTAATTTGTAGATTCTCTAACATGGCGCCATTCAGGAAAATTCATATTTAACTTTCATAAATACCTTTATTTCGGGTATTTATGACTCAAAACAATGAATAATACTTTTGAAAAATATCTCTAAGAAATCAGTCTCTGAATGTGTTCCTAGAAGAAAATTTAGTGTGTGAACACTTTTGGGGCTGAGAGAGAAATGAAAGGCTGGATGCTGTGATCGTTGGAGATTGAGATTTTCGCTAGGAACACTCACAGCCACATAAAAAATGGTTGTTGAAAATTGCATTAAAATTGGTCGTGTAGTTTCTGAGTTTGTATTAAAAAGCTTGATATTTTACTATAAGTGATTAACAACAAAATGATAGGCTCGGTTACATAACGGTTAGCGATGATAACAGTATAATGATGATCCAGGCCTGTCCTCGGAACCATAATGGTGGAGAGTCTACTCATTACGATTTGTTGCTTGTAGGAAAGGGGATCGATACCAGTCTGATCAAGATATGGGGTTCGTATAAAATGTCTTGGATTACGCCTTGTAGATTGAGCACAGTAGGCCAGGTGGATAGTCGAAGAGCGAAAGGATCTTCGACTTGTAAATTTACATTCTAAGAGAAAAAGAAGTGCAGAATTTACGTAGAAAATCTAGCTCATCACCTTACTTCTACCTTAAATTCTCATTCTATTATTCTTAATAATATGCTTCTTCTAAGTTATTTCCAAAAGCGATATTCTGTATAGCATTCTCATATAAATTTTATTCTTTTGGGAATATGCGGTTATTAAAAACTGTTTTAATTCCATACATAATCGAAAATGCTGTTTTTTAATGGCTCTTGATTTTTCTCCTTCTGAAACATTTAAAATGAATCAAATTCAAGTTATTTCCTCTTCGTTTAGAAACCTTGGAAGGATTTATATATTCATTGAAAAGGGGACGTTGAACATGTGTGAGCCAAATCAGAAAATTGGCATGGCTAATGTCACGTTTTCGGCATCAGTTCAAGTGAGTACCTTGTTCTTATAGAAACTATTATCTCTTTTATCTCACTCGAGACAGAAAATGTTATCGAACCTTATCGGCTAACTAAAATTGGCCCCGATAAAATTCTAAGACAAGCATGATTGTCCTTCATTTGAGGGACAATAAACTAACCAGAATATTCAAATGAAAATATAGGCGTAGGTTAACAAAAATAGCCATGTGTAATACACATTGTGTATCAATCCATGGGCCTAAAATTATCATGTTTACTATTCACTCCTATTCGTTTAAACATTCTTCTTACACTTGGCGACTTAGAGAGAAACCTAGCTTTAAAAGTATCAAAATCGAATGCTTCTTCTAAAGATTCTATCACGATCTACAGAAGATTCTGATTGGTTTAACTGTGACAAGTTAACTTTTTCATTCGTATTTAGCTGATTCCTAGAAGTATTGATTTAAAATCTTTTCTGTGTCTTTGGATGAAACTTTTATACCAACTCTCATTAGCGACGTAGAAGTGCTTATCCAAAAGATAATTGAGGTTATTTGAAGAGATTTTTTCATCGAATTTGTATTCAGTATCCTCTATATTTCTCAAAACTGTGAGATCTGGATGAAATTTGGCCTACTGTATATGAACTCTAATTTTACTTGGCGAATAAAAAAGATGTCTCAGATAGTTTTATGATTGAATCATATTTATGTGATAATTCATCATAGAAGTATTTAGGAAGAACAATTATTATTTAAGAAAGGAAAATTACATTGAAAATTAAACTCACATACACAATATTTCGATTACACGTTGATACTCTTTTTCAAGTGTGAGTAAAAAAATAACACGTCTAATTTATACTAACTTAGGGGTGAAAGTATTGGCCAATCAGAGTAGAGATAACCAATTATTTCCTAGATTTATGTCCCCAATGTGTCCATTGAATATTTCTATGGTTTCTAGGATCTGATTTTTAGATTTCCTAGACTTCTCACATTTTTAAATTGTTTTCTTGAAATAAAACTCTAACTCTTTAAGTCTAAAATAAACGAACGATTAAATATTCTTGAGTAGTAGCCTTCTACGCTCTTATTCTTACTTTTGTTCCCTTACCATTTAAGAGAGTTCGCATGGATTATGATGTGAACGACAGCCGTTCTATAGTTATGACGATTTTCTATACCCCAAAAGACGCTCTAGATTATCAGAACTCCCTAGTCCTCTCAAAGAGTCAGCTCGAGAAGCAGCAAATTACTCCAGAATTGCTTAGAAAGATTACCTTTGACGATCATATTCGTTGTCATACGGCCAAGCGAAAGTTTGACTCGGAACTCGACGTAATCACACAATCTAAAATGGAGAAAATTCTCAAGTGAGCACACTTAATCAACCCAAACGTTTCTCTCTTCATCCATCCTTGGTTTCAGTTTATCATAAAGTTGACTCTGGCCAATAAGATTAGCTTACTCTTTTCACCCACATTTGATTGGTTAAGGAATAGTTACATTTGAATTCAATTTCACAGATGTCATTTTTGATAGAAATTTGGGAATGTACATTGAATACATTTTGTACCTGCTCAGAATACATTCTCTAGAAAAATGGGGGTTTCGTAATTTTATTGAATAGGGCAAAGTTCAAAGGAAAATTTTCAAAGTCTACTCTTCTAAAACATGCTTCTTCTTCTATGTATTTTTAGATTCATGAGGTGAAATCCCCACTGTTGGAGTTATCCAGGTATTTAGCGCCTCTATAATGCCAAAAGAAAATATAATTTCATGGAAAACTAACTAAAAAAACTTGAGGCAATTTATTCATCGCCAACCGTTAATCTGCTAATATTCTAAACACTAGATAAAACCTAATTTAGAAGAATAAAACTAGTCATAATCAACATTGATGCATGAGACTAGTCGAATCTAGTCTCTAGACGTCTGCTACTCTCATAAGCTAATTACTAGACATGTTTTGTTGTTTAAAATGACCTTTTATTTCTGTAACGATTGTTTTTTGTTCAAATAGATTTATTAAACATTGATCAATACAAAAGCTCTATACGCGTTTAGTATTCATCAAACCCCATAAGTAATGCCCTAGAGTTATCCGTTATAGTTGAAGTTCTATGAGCTAGGCAAGCTTTTATACTTGAAAGTCTGCTGATTCTTTTCTTAGAAATGTGTTTTCACGCCAAGTATACACCTCTCGGGTTCTATATAAGGAGAGGGAAAGATATGTCAGTTTGATATCTAGTTGACATTTTTAGGAGAAAGGAGGGGTAACGGACTGAACCCACACAATACCATCCCCTCTAGATTAAAACTATTCTTTCATTTGGAGTAAAGCAATCCTGTCAGCCATCTTCTTTTTGAGAGAGATACACAGGAAAAGAAAATATTTATTGAATTTAATATTTCTAGGAAATCAGCAGACTTCAAAATATGCAAAAACAATTAGTGCGTGGAATATTATTCGAAACGGATAACCCTGTTAAATTGGCGTTACCTTAAACTTTAAAATTCCTCTCATAAGTGAGGTGTATAAGACCATCGTCCCTCGATTCATATCATGTAAATAAGAACTGTGGTTTGAGAGTAGCCGAATTTCATCAAAATTATTTATTTTTCAAGTAGAAGTTTTTAGTGGGGAATCTGGATGAGTGGCTAGTGCATTGGCTAGCCAATCTTCTTGTCGGGAGATCGATTCCTCCCTATGGCATTCTGAAGAATCCAAATAAGGATGAAACGTCTGGTTAAATGATGAAATTCACTTTATCTAAAAAGTCTTATTTCCTTGCAAAATAGACAAAAATATTCATGTTTTTATCACGAATCATGATTTGCAGTTAATTACATGCTTGCCTTTATACCCAACAGTTTTTAACACTATCAATTACAATTGATTTAGTTTGCTTTTTCATGAGTTCATTGTTGGATTAACAAGGGAAATCGTTCAAATCAATTACTGTTGAATTAAGCACTGGGTCAGAGTTTTTCACCGGTTGTGTAGAGGTAAATTAAATAAGAACTGCTAGTTCTCTCTTTCGTGCACTGAATCTTATTTTTAACAAAGCTTTGTTCAGGATGAAAACAATATAATCTACATGGGAGTACTTTTGCATTTCACTTATGATATGAATTTGCAGTTTTGTGTAAATCTACCAAATCTTTCGCTCTCAATGAACATTTGCGCTTAAGTGTTGCTAGTAAAAATAAGTTCTAACTAATTTTACTCATCATATTCAAAAATAATATTTTCGTCATTCATGTGAATCCTGCATCACTCATTTTTCTCATCAGTTTCAATTCTAACCTTTCATTAGACCGAACGAGGCAGCTTTACATGCCTTTGGCCCTTTGGTAATTTAAACGCTTGGGCCGAATCAGGGAAATTCAAGATTTTAATAACTTGCTTTTAGTTTACTTTCCAAACAAGTCATCGTAGAAAATGAGATTCAGAGGTCTATTTCTAGATAATAACCTTTGGAAAACTATGAATTTAGTTGGAAATCATTCTACAATCTAAAACGTATTCAAATTCATTCAATGATTAACCGAATATCTTGTGGAGGATAGAAATTTATATTTAGACAGGAACTAGAAGCTCTTACACACAGATAATCTACCTGGGAATTCCAAAATATCTCACGAATGAGATTTATGGTCCATTTTAGCATCACAAACTTCCCCTCCTCTATTTTTAGACCTTTTACTACACTTGGAATCACATGTCTCGAGGTTCTAGTAAATCATGCATATGAAAATAATCTTGATAGTATTTTATAATTTCATCCATTTCAAATTAAATTCAAATACAGTTTATTAACATCTCTTGAAAGAAACTCTTGATTCGAAATTTTGTTGACATGAAAGTTTTATAGACAAAAATCTTAATTTTCTTCACGTTTTTATTGTACATTGTTATGTTGAAGCTAAAGTAGGACACAGAGTACAGTCTGTCGGCAGTAATGCGTTGTAAATAATACAAAAATATATCTTGCCGAATGTAAAATGAATATGAAAAGATTTTTGGCGTGACATATCTATTATGTGATTATTAGGGCTCCCAAAGAGCATATTTAGCATATTTCGAGAATATTGAAATGAATAAAGAAATTCAGAGGTTTTAAGGTACAAATTAGCAGATAAATTGAGCTTTTTCGCTTATTTTTATAAAATTACATAATTAATTTGGATATTTCATTTAAACAGGTAGACAGTGACATCGAGTTTTATTTTGAGCCACAATTTATATCAAAATAAACGTTTTTTGCTTCTTTATTGAATAGGCTTATTTATCGTTGTCGAGTTTATTATTTTATAATCGTTCAAAAAAGAAAGCATATTTTGAGCATATTTCTAGTTAAAAAATATTATTATCAAAATAAAGTTTATAAATCGAACTTTGATCAACTTCAATTTTACAACATGAATAAGGATTAGTTAGGAAAATGCTCTTTCATAATTTACGTTTATGAGTTTAGATTACAAACCGCGGTTTACGCCTCTCTATTGGTTTTGAATATATTAGAAATACATTACACATTTAAACAGAATCAATCATTGGGGTGTAACTTTATAAGCATGGCAGAAACGAAGGCTTGCAATCCGTACTGATTGCGGATGCATTCCAAGTTACAATTGTAATTTCAAATATCAAATATCTTCCCTGAGCAAGAGACAAGCAAACAAAACGCCTAATCCTTTTAATGAATGTGTAGACAATGATTCACACCTTTTTATCAAAAAACACACACACAAAAGATGTACACATGAAATGGTCACATAATCATATTTTGTTCCCCTTCACAATTTTGACCTTTGGGTTAAAAAAAGGGAATGTATTCTAATAATACACCATTCTTGTCAATGCCATACACTAAAAATTGATAATGTACAACGACAGTTAAAATGCATAGAAAATGCGAGAGAAGTGATTTCTCGGGTCTACGTGTTAAGAATTATGCAATTTTATTGTCTAATCAGTTTTCCAAATTGTATAAATGAAAAATTTCCCTCAGTGTTGTTCAATCTACACCCTGGTTCACCTGTAGAAGACTTAAAATTGTTTATGTAACTGTGTTTGAATAACAAGAAACAAGAGATAATTATTTTATTGACTGCATTCTATTGAAAGAGGCAAAAGACCTCATTTATCTTCGAAGAAACCGTGAATATCTCACAAACTAAATATTTTTGGAAAAATTCTCAAAACCGAAAAGTTCTCAAAATTTAAGCCTACTTAACCTTGAAAAATAGGAATTATCATTGAATTGTAGAGTCGGTTCTTAAGGGTTAAAAATGCATTTTAGTTTCGAAGATACAAGGGTTTTTCTTTGAATTTTCGTGAAAGAACATGACTAGGGGTATTTTTCTCTATGAAAGTGAATAATCTGAGAAAAATATGAAATCGATTTCCCACATGTAAATGGCTCGATTTTAGAGAAGGAATTTCTGGTATTTTTAATCATTTCTCATTTATGAATATTCTATAGTTACTGCAGCTATCAATAAACAAAATTTTCATCAAATATCTGAAAGGTGGTAACCAGGCCTAAAGGAGCTTTAAGTTGAATGGTTAATGACCATCCTTAATTGTAAAATACGCTGAAAGTTTCAATGAATTCCGAAAAGATGTGTAAAAGAAGAAAGTAAAATGTGTAACTTGAAATTCAAAGCAGATAGAAACAGACCTGTTTACTAGAAGGTCACTTCTATAACGCACATGTTGTATGAATCATTTTTTTCACTAAAAGTAACACATTTAAGGCAAAAGCTAAAACATTGCATAAATGATCATAATTTGTGTATAGAAGAAATTTAACAATTTTTGTCAAAAAAACTGGACTAAGGATAAATTAAAAATTTACTATTTGGGCAGCCCTAAACATGACTAAACCCGTAGTTTACGTTACTTTCAAATTAAACAGAATTACCTATTTGATTTGCGTTAATAATTAATAATAGTTTTAGGTATTTTTACTGCAGTAATTTTCCATCAGAGGTCTCAAGCCTCAAATCTTCCTATATTATTCTTATAAAGTGAAATCATGGAGAGCTCATGAAGGAAGCTATTTCAATCCACCATAAAAAATTCAGTAAGAGTAATTTAAGAAGTAAAAAGCAATATTTTTGATAAATAATAGAAATTTAGACAATGAAATTAGTCACGTGTAAGGATTATAATGGTTTGATCTTGGTTGAAAAATAGTCAAACCATTTCTACTAGAAAATTACGCCCATAGTAGGATTTTTAAATAATTTTTAGAGCTTCATTTTCTTCACATATTTTATTGTATTTCTCTGGATTTTCATCAAATTTAAATTTCTCCGAATTGTAAAAAAATCCTATATTTGCAAGTTAAATATTTTGAATAATAAAAGGTGGTTCTAACATCTCAAAGAATACTCTCAAGAGAGATTTATCAGAGACCCCTTGCATATTTAAATTGACTCACATTTTCATTTAGATGCATTTTCATATGCTGACACAAAGTTGTGGGCTACTGAGGATAACTCGTGTGGCGGAAAGAGCCAGAGTCCAATTGATATTTCTGATTCTATAGCCGTTTATAATTCCACCCTCAAGAAGGTTGATTGGACCGCCAATCCGGTGCTCAATAGCAAGTTCAAAGTCTTTAATGAAGGATTAACAAGTAAATTTAAAAATAATATAACTTGAGTATTTAGGAAAAAATCTAAAAATAAAATTTTTATAGAAAAAAGTTGTGAGGTTCTTCGATTTAAAGACTCAAGCAATTTGCACTTTAAAACTGAGGAAACTTGTCAGCAAAATTTTGTAGTGTCATTTAGAATGGTAGTCCTAATCTGTAATTCTCAGTTCAGAGCAGCTAAGAAATACTATTTCTCGAGATTTCTGGATTAAAACTATTAATTTAGTCAAGGTCATTGTAACTAACGCAAAGGCTGAATTGACCATGGACGGAGTCAAGTATGATCTGGAACAATTCCACATTCACTGGGCCAAGAACTCCAGCAAGGGCTCCGAGCACACAGTCAATGGCAAGGAATATCCCATGGAAATACATTTTGTTCACTTCAAGAGGGACTATGGAAGTCTGCAAGCTTCCCTAAAGAAACCGGACGGTGTGGTTGTGATGGGTTTCATCTTCAAGGAGGATGATCAGGCTAGTACTGACGTCATGTCCAAATTCTTCCCAATCGATATAAAGTTGATCGAGAATAAGGATAACGAGACTGAGATTCCCTCGTTCAACGTGCCCGATATGATGAGGCTTATTGCGAATCTGAATTCCTTTGTGAGATATTCAGGGTCATTGACGACACCAGGATGTAATGAGGTTGTCACGTGGATATTCCATCCAAAGCCGATTCACATTGCTGACACCTATGTAAGTTTATGATGACGATTAATTCATTCCCAACTAGGAAATTACTAACGATCAGAGTACACAAACTAAAAAAGGATATTTGGGCATATTTAATCGCACTGACTGATTTAGACATTTTAGGAATATTTTAGACTAGTAGTAGTTTCAAATTTCTTCATTTCAGATGTCAAAAATAAGATCAGTCAACCTTGAAGATGGTAACGTGAGGAATAATCGTGAACCGCAGCCTCTGAATGACCGAAAAGTCATGAAGAGCTTCTTAGGAAGTGTCTCCAGCAACTCATTCATCACTCCCAGTGTGTACGGTATAATTATTTCCATTGTATTTGCAAATTACTTGAGCTATCTATTCATCAGATGAAAATATTCATCCTGCATCATATTATAATATCATGCAATTTGATCAACTTTCATGTAACTGTATTCACACGATCTGAAAAAATGTGCGATTGGTTTAAATTTTAATTAAAATTAATAGATTTTTAGTCACCATTCTCTGAATGTGTGCCTGAAAGAAGATCAGAATCTTATCATAATACATATTAAATTTGCAAATTTGACACAATCCTTCGAACAATCCCATTGGGAGAGAAATAATGAAAAAATTAGTTTATGAGCACTAGTGGGGCAGAGAGGTAAATGAAAAGACTGGATGATGCATTCTGATTGGCTATTGAAAATCGTGATTCAAAATAGATTTGTGATTGTTAGAGATTGAGATTTTTGCTAGGAACACTCGCAACCCTATAAAGAATGGTTGTTGAAAATGTCATTATAATCTTTCTCAGTTTATCTCTGATTTGTAGAAGATGAAGTTTGAAAGAATTCGGCCTTCTAAGCTGGTGGAAAAATTACCCGATCAATTAAATTTTCAAATATAACTTGGTTTATAATGATACTCGAGTGAGAAAAAGAAAAAAAGTACACTCAATTATATAGGCCAATATTGAAGTTATGTGTGAAAATGTAAGTGATCTGGTATTTTTTCCACCACCATCAAGTTTAGGCGTCAATAAAGGACAAATTTTATTCTTTGATATGAAAAACTATTGAATAAATTTTATATGAATTCGTAAAGAGATTTCAGTAGATCAAAAGTATGCACGTGGATATTTTAATCAAGGAAGAGACCTCAGTGAGACTTATGATGAAAAAGTCTGAGATAATCAATTAATCAAATTAATGACAAGAGAATGGATACTTGGAAATATCGTGAGCAAGAAATAGATCTGCTGATGATCCGTGACAATAAATTTTAGCGCATCTTGTGTTTAGAGGCACATAATTCAATTTTACTTTTTCATTACGATAACAAATGCACTACTTTCATCAGATAATAGAGTCTATGTATATTTGAAAAAAGTAATAAGGTTATTTCATAAAATACCGTTCAATATCCTCAAGCACAGACAGAGTTGATTAACAGCGCTGTATAGAAGAAACCGTTAATGAGAAACGTTGATAACAGGTTTGGAATTGATTTTTAAATCCGATTTTGATTAAGGTTATTTTTTACAAGAAAGACATTTATTAATTACGACCTGAATCACTTAAAATACGGTTTTTTCCTATTTTGAAGAATATTAGATATCCTCAAGATAGTTCTGAAGATCCTTGAGAAGATGGAAATCCGAGGAATATGGAGGATGGTCCATAGCATCCCAAGAGGGTTGGGAAACATTTTTACGCGTCTTCAAAGACACGTGGGGTCGTGCATTGTCTTGATGAAAGAGAACTCTTTCTCTATTGGCTAAAGAAGGCCAAAGGTCCTGAATTTTCAGATTAACTTTATTAAGCTGACAACAGTAAACATCAGAGTTTATTGTTAGACCATTTTCAAGAAGTTCATAATAGATTATCCCATTCAAATCCCACTAAACACACAGGAGGATCTATTTTGATATGAAGTCAGTTTAGCGGTCTGCATTGGGTAATTTTCAATATTTTGCCAGGATTTTCTTCTTTCAAGATTCTCCAAAAGTATCCAATTTTCATCGCACGTGTAGAAATGAAAACATTCTTCATGTTTATGACGAGCAGAGTACCTTTTTATCTTTTGATAATCAGTCAATTCGTGCGAGACCCAATAATCAAGCTTATTCACATATTCCAACGACTTGAATCAAGTGTATCAGCTACCTCTTCTGTTGTTATTCTTGGATTTTCTTTTAAAGTAGCCTTTAAATGATCATCAATTGACAACCGTGGTCTTCTTGATTTAGGAAAGGTTTTAAGGTTTAAATTTCCAGAGGAGACTTTTGGAAGACCAATTTTGAACTGTTATAAGTTATTATTGGGATCATACGGTACCTAATAGTTGCATTATGCAACTTGCAAATATAAAAGTATGCGTTTGTGTATTGCCCAAGTTTAAAAATGAACAAGGCTGCCAAATATGCTCTCCAGTTCGAAAAGGAGTTCCAGATTGATGAACACAGCGTATACTGCAAGATTTGCAGAACTGATACAAATACTACTCGAGTTCAACACATAGATCAACACAGAAGTACAAAGAAACACGTGATGAGTTCAAATATAGACAATTTCAAGCAACTCTCTCTAGATTTCGATCCCTCGGAAAGTAAGAACTCTATCACCAAGTTCTTAGTCAACAATGGCTTTCCTCTCTGGAAATTACGAAGTGAGGTAATTGCCAGCCAACATCAGCCAATGTCGAGAGGATTTTTTCGAAATTGAGTTATTTTCTCAATACTAAGAAGAACTGCAGTGATACGTTCAAAAATACTGTATACTCTATATGAATCAACAAAAACTCGATGATTTAGAGTAAAGAAGCTTTAAAAAAAATGTATTAAAAATTTGTTGACTTTTTCATTTCAGAATGTATTAGATTTGGATTTTAAATTCATTGAAAAAATTAAAATGTCTCTAGTTATTGCTTATAATAAAGTTTTAATCTATGATTCATTATCTTCAAAATGATACCTTTTTCATGTTTTTTCCAACCCATGTGAACAGTTGTAACAACTAATAAAAAACGCTATTACTTTTCGAATGACCTAATAGCAAGACATTTACGAGACCAAGATTTATTTGAGGTTTAATCTACCTTTTGAGGGAGACATTTTTCATCAGCCAAGATTTTTGTCTAGAGATAATGAGTCGATAATTTCTAATATTTCAGTACGCATGCGAGAAGAAAAGAGTCCACCAAGTTTGAAATAAAGGCTAGTAATTACCAAATTATAAGGAATTTTATACATGTTGTGATCAAAGTTATTTCTACCTCTTAAAATGAATATTTTATGGATCAACTTTTAATAACCATCAAAATCTTCCAAAGGACTACAGTTTAGAAAAATGCAAAAATGCTGAATCAATCTGAAATAACTAAGACTAGAGGCGTAAAAGAGACCAAAGTATTCAGAAATATTGAAAAACATAGAAGCTGTCTGTCTAACACCCAAGACACTTTTTATTATTCACTTTGACCACAACTTATACTAATTGAATAAACACCAAGGTTCAAGATGAAAAAATGTTCATGGTTTACAAACGTTTATTCAAAAATTTCAACTTATTTTTCTATTTATCGACAGAAGATTTTAAAGGTTTCTAAGATTCCATTTGTAGTAAAATCTGGATTTTTGAACAAAATGATACAAAATAAACAGCGAAATTAATTAGTTCTGTCTTGAAATCATCGTAAGAGACAGATAAAACATTGTAGCAGCTACTAAAGTGTAGAACTTCAGCAGAGTCGTCTGTAGTTAAAAAGATAAAATAAGAATTGGCTAAACTTCGGAATCACCACGTCGTACACATACGAGTAGTATGGTTATCTAAATTATATATTTTCTCACTAAATAAAACATTCTCAACAAAATGTACTACTTTTCACTTAATTTTATCATCAAACTTCCATTTTCAATTTCCAAATTTTTTTCGTTCAAATCAGATTGAATTTGAAAATTTCTCGTTATTATCGTTAAAACAAACATTAATTTTCTTGGCGGAGTTGTTTGAAATACTATTTAATGCTCGAAAATAAATTTCAATTTAAAATAGTTAAAGTTTCTGAATCTTTCTCACCCAATTTTTATTACTATTAATTTCTAAATGCTAAACCTCGTAAGTAAAAAGTCTTCAAATAAGTTTGTACATTATATTGTAAATTTATCTCTTTTATTGTCGAAGATAGCATAAAATGTTTATTCTCGACGTAAAATAAATATTCCTTGAGGTAGGAGTCGACAAGAGTGTGCTTCTTGTTTCTAATTTGAGCTGTGTATCTCTTAAAAGCGTTTTAATGCATAAAATTATAATAAGAATCATTTGGTTATTTTTTAGCAAGCTAATGTGTAATCTTCTCGAAGAGCAATGAGAGTAATTTACTCTGAGTAAAGTGGAGTACTAAATTACAATTTAAGTTTAATGGTGTTACTTTCAAGTAGTCGTGTTAAAGTGATAGTTTTGGGTTTTATTATTATAAAACTTTTATAGTGTACTATTAGGGCATATCGGAATTTTTAAATTTTTTTGGAAATACTATCCTGTGAAGAATTAAAAATGAACACTAATGGCGGTCTCAGAAAATTTAATATATAGTACAGTGTACTATACAATTTCTAGCATTGCTCAATGAGTGAAACTTTAGAAGGGCATAAGATCCAGAATTCACAAGAGTCAAATTGGACTTTGAAATTTTACCAAGGAGCAGAGTTATAAGTAAAGGGAAAAGGATTACAAGTAGAATATAACACAAAATAATTTTAATTGAAAATATAAACCTGCTCACCTTCATGGTTGAAGGTGAGCGACTATACACGTATTGTACATGCTTTTACGAATGGAACTTTCAGTATTTTTCTTGATTCTTTAGTTGCACAGTTATACGACAGTTCTAGCTAGCCCAAGTCGTTCTAATAGATAAAAAGCTATGAAATTATCAACTCATGTATAACAAACCTGTAGGAATTATTTTAGACGTAGTCTAATGATTAGACTTAGTCTAATCAGCATGATATTTTTAAATTTGAAAGTTGAAATTTTAAATATTTAATTTTTACAAATAGCAAAAATTCATAAATGCTTGTTTAAGCTGAAATATTTAATTTATTAATTCAAACTTTGAATAAACATGGAAATAGATAATGAAGTAGCTTTTGAGAGTATATACAGAGAATCATATCCACTAATAAGTGTGATAAAGAATGAAAAGGTGATCTATCCATTAAATTACCCATTCAGTTTGTATTATTATTCCAAAGTCTATCAGAAGAAGGAAAAAATTCGACAATCGTCAACGATATCCTCGCCAATTTAATTGTATGTCTTGTTATTCATTTCTCAGTGTCTGCCAGGTGAATTGATTACACCCAAAATGCACGACAAGGACGAGTATGGCTTCCGCATATATAGCGTCAGCAGCAAAGTTCGTGAGTTTCCTTTATTCAAACCACATTGCTCAACTCCTGAGATATTGGGAATAACCAACTCTGAATAATAAAAAATAAATCCCTCCTTAAATTTTGGTTAATCAGAGAACTAGGGGTTAAACCAAGGCTTAGTTAATCAAGTATAGAGTATAAACTCATTTATTCTTATGTAAATAACCATGACAACGAAAGAGATTTTCTGGTTATATTTATTAATTTTCAGCTTTTAATCCTTAGCTGGCAATTACATTAACATAATATCAGACTGTCTGGAGACAGTTAAACTACATACATATCTCGAAGACTCTCTGCAAAGCTGTTCAACTCTCCAATTTGGTAAAGTCAATCAAGCTTACAGTCAATTCTTAAACTCCCTAATGGAACAATACATGGAGGAGGTGTTGACCCTCCGCCTAAAGCACGCCAAAGAGGGTCTCACGTTAATTCAACTCCGGGAAGCTCTTGTGAAAATGACGAAATGGCTAGATCTACTCGTCAAAATGACCAAGCAAATTATCTCTTCCTTTTACACTGGCGGAATGACGTTTTCATACATCCACGAGGAGTTGACTAGAAACGCTGGCAATGTGGAACGCTACGAGTTCCTAATTGAGTTTGCAAATGCCGTGTCGAAGCCCTTCTTTGAAATTCTCAATGAATGGATATTCTGTGGGATCTTGAATGACCCCAAGTCAGAGTTCTTTATACAATGCAAGGAGAAGATTGATCTTATCGATGGCACTTTGGAAGAGGACTTTTCTGATGTCTTGTCGAGTGATAATATTGAAAATTGCGAAAATTGGACCTCCAAATACATCATTGATCACACGCAGTTGCCAAGGTTCTTTGAGCAATCAGCGGAGGTGATTTTAAAGACTGGCTTGTACATAAAAATCATTCGTCAATGTGCCGCGGGCCTGGACCTCTACAAAGACGGTCTTTTGGCTTATTCCCACGAGTCTCAAGTGCATTATATGAAGAGAATCCAGGAGGTCTATAAGACAACTTCTGCCTTTTTATTGGACCTACTCATTACAAAGTACTCACTATTGGATCATATTTCGTGAGTTTGAAAACTTGCATCAAAAGTCTTGAAAGAAATTCTCAGTACAACTTTAACTTGGTAACAACACTTGTTCATTTTCGACCAATAGAAAATTTGAAAACCTGGTCAGTAAGAAAAACTAGCATACGATCAATTTTTTCCCTTTTTGCATATTTAAATTTTTATCATATCAAAATTTACACAGATTCCCGAATTTACCCCATTTCTCAATTAGAAAACTAAATCCACTGATTATGTAAATATTAGAATTAAATGTGAATTAAAAAAAAGTTTCTCATTTTCTGCTTTAACAAAAAGACTTGATTAGTCAATCAGTGCTTGAAAGAAATCCCTAATATGGCTGAATATACTTTTCTAGTGCACAGATACATGAACGTTAGGGCACTGCTTTTTGAAATAAGATTACGAGGAATCGCTTAAGATTGCTCAATTATATGAGTGCGCTTTGAAACTATCTACTGTGGTCGAAACTCTGATTTGTTAAAAATCTATATACCAATGACCGCCATCGATTTTCTCGCTTTTTAAAGGCTACTGAATGGAAATATCGATATATTCTTTTCAAGCAAATTATTCCGCTCACAAAGATGATCAGATTGTTTGAAGAATATTCTTGGTTAGCTAATTCTGGCTAATTTCAACTAGATATCGCGCATCAGTCACATCTTCCTTTTTTAATTTGAAAGAAGTGTATTTAAAAAAATATTTATCTATTGTCTGTTAGACAGGAATTGGTTTATGAGGGGGCAAATGTCTTCGCAAGTTGTAGGGGCCAGTGTGGGATTCGTTCATCGATGAGATTCTGTTGTAATTGGCTATGAACGATGCGTGTCTACGAATCCAAAGTGGTATGAGATTGGCAAGCATCAGTCGGGCCAGGGTGAACACAACCAAGATAGTGAAATTTAAGGTGTTCAATCTTGTCCGATTGACTGATGGAGATTTTTGTCAGTACAGATGATCCATACTCGATTATGGGCAGGAGGAGAGTTTTATAACATTGTAGGCGTATGTCAGGGGATGTGATATTCTTCCTTATCTTGTTTGAGGAAAAGATGAAAGATCTCACAATGTCGTTGACATGTTTATTAGTGCTGAGCGAACTATCAAAGTCAACGCCCAGGTGCTTGGTAGTGTCTACCATGAGGTTCATAAGAGATCGTGGGACGATGTTGATTTCAGAGATGCCGAATTGCATTATTTTGGTTTTGGCTTCGCTTAGTGTGAGCCCGATTAGGTGTAGCTGATTGCTTGTGTGCTGTAGGAGACTAGTTAGGACATCCGAGGTAGTAACAAGGCGAGGTCATCGGCGTATTTGAACATGTGCCACGGATTGGTGGGCTTAATGAGAGCAAATACGATCAGGAAAATAAGGGGCCCGATTATTGCTCCTTGTGGAACACTTGATGGTTGTACAAATGCACTGGATGTATAGCCGGAGTAGTGGACAGATTGGCGGTGGCTCATCAAGAAAGCAAGGCAGACGCGAAGGTGGCATCTTCCTAACCAAAGGTTTTGAATTGAGAACGTATCTTCTAAAGGATAGCATTTTTCAAGTAGTTCTCAAATATTACTCCTATCTCTCACAAAATATTTAGATGGTCGATAAAATCCCGGTTTTGGCGCAAGTTCAAATTAATTTGATTACGATTTTCATGGCCTGTTTCCAACACCTAGAATAGATATTTAATACACAGTTCTTCGTGAAATCATGTCTAGATTACGATTGTGCGCGATTTAAAAGAGGTAAAATCAAAAAGCAGTGGCCTAATTTACGTATCAAATCGAAAATCTTCAAAAAATCGCCGAATTGTTTTTGAACAGAAAGGATAAACTGAAAATCATTTAAAAATTCACTCTATTTTCTTTGAAAAATAAATAAATTACCAAATAGATTGAGAATAATTTTTGAAGAGTTTTAAAATAAGATCTTGCTCCAACAGTTCTCCTAACATAATTTACCTGTGTTTATTGAAAGCATTTATTGGTATATCATGTGAGTTATAAAATTAAAAGAACCATATACTATGCATCAGGATAAATTTCTCTACCCTGCCTGTGTCTGATGATAATTTCCATTGGTCTATCCTGTGTGTGTTGAAATTTCTTCTCTCAAAATTATATCATTTCCAGTTTCTCATTCGAAATTTTTATTTGCCGAGTTTGAATAAAAATAATTCATTTCCAGATCCCTTAAGGATTTCATCTTGATCAATCAACGTGACTATCTCACAAACTTCCTTGAAAGTGCCCCAGAACTATTTGATTACTTTGATTGTGAGTATCCTCCAATTGAACACTTTCAGAATCTTCTCGAAAACTCCATCGGCCTGAGTTCGAACGCCAATCATCCGCTTGCCAGGAAGATTAGGGTCCACTTGTCTGCTGTGACAATTATCGGAGAATTTGTGGGCCTAAGAAAGGCTTCCGGTGAGTACTCTGAAATCTCAATCCATCTTTGTGGTCATAATCATCTCTTCTCTTAGACCCGAAAGCCACAGATCACTCAATGGCAGAGTTCACGCCGAGAACTTATGCTGAATCATTCTTCATCGATTACCACATCAATTGGCCAATGAACCTCGTCCTGAGCGAGAGCGTAATGCGTAGTAGCCGTCTCCTCTTTCGGCACATTTTCCAGTGCATCATAACCGAATACAAGTTGTCGAGCATTTGGGCTCTGAATAAATCAATCAGAGGCTCCCTTTCCAAGTACAGCAGCTTTTTCCTGCCGGCTCTCATCTTGGGCCAGCAAATGATCAACTTTAATAATCAATATCAAATGTTTCTCCATGCCTACGTGATTGAGCCGGCGTTTCATGACTTGTCGAAGAAGTTGAAAAATGTAATTTATTGATTTTCTCCACTCATCGTAGCTATTCAAGAAAATTATAAAAATGAAGAAATTTGATTGGTCGATGATTTTTATTGGTTAATGAATTCGAATACTCTTCTTGCTTTAAAGTAAACTTTGGGTTAAAATATGATTTTAAATCCATGTCTCTCTTAGGCCAAGACTCTGGAAGATGTCATGAACAACGTTGACGACTGCATCAAGACCTGCTTTGAGGAGTCAGTCTTGAGGAAAGACCACCTCATCGGAGCCCTCTCAACTCTGAACGACCTCTGCGCAGAATTCGGAGACTTTATCAACAGCCTTCTAATCTCCTTCGACGAGAGCATGGCAGAAGTGGGCAACAACGCCACAAATCCGCCCAACCTCCAGACACGTAACAACGACGACCTCAGCACCATCTTCTCCATGAGGGACTTGGGAGGGAATGCCATGCGTAGGGCCAGCTCTATAAACTCCCTCATCTCTGTCAGTACCAATACTTATCAAATCGGCGTACCCGCCAAAATGTCCCTCCACCACATCTTTCCGCCGGCCATGACGCAGGCCCGCAAGAGGGAAATCACCGAACTCAAAAGGAAAGTCATGGAAAGAAGTATGGAGAACTTTGCGACTTCACCACAGTACCACATGACCGTCTCGGCGTTTAATGCCAAGTTTATTTATCAGATTAATGAATTGCTCACAGATTTGAATCAGTTCTATGGGAAACATTGTACAAAGCTGAAAATACTATCGAATTTGTGAGTTGGTCTTGAAGTACTTCTTTCTATGAAAATTATTTTCACAATTTCTATATTTTTAAATAATGCTACTTTAAAGTAGAAACATTTAATTACATTTTTAAATCTTAGAATTGATGCCAAAAAGTTTTACTCAGAGGCAGCCAAGAATATCACAATTGAAAAGGATGAAAGCCATTTGGGACTTGATATGAAGTCAGATCGAATCGACAATGTGATCCTCCGTGATAATGTATTCCAGTCGAGTTTTATTCAAGCAGAGAAGGAGATTGAAAGGTCCATTAGGGACATCAACCTCTCCCGTCCCGTTCGTCTCAATGACAGCTCGATTAATGTTGAGAAAAAGCTGGAGAATGTTACACAATGGCTGTCGGAGACGAGAAGAAATCATGACGATGACTCTGAAGAGAATGCTGCCTAGAAATATATGAAGACTCCCCTTTTTTAATTGTAAATAATAATTAGCTATTTTATCAATTTACCTGATACAATCTCAATTGAGATTCTAACCAATTTTGTGCTCTCAACAAGAATTACATGGAATGCTGTATTTAACCTCGGGAATACTGGGTTGTACATAGGGAATTTCTTTGTAATAACGTGGGGTTATGACAAGGCCTGTTATGAATTCACGGTATCCAGACAAAAAAGCTTCTTCATTCCAAGGGCTTATCATATCAGTCCCTAGCTTGACCGCCAGGCCTTAAAAAATTGAGATAGTAATTTGAGAAAATAGGAATCAGGAGCCCTCATAATAGGGGTTACTTTATTGAATAATACAATTAATATGTGAGAAATTTATTTATCATCTCTAATATTGAAAATGGACATGTTTCTTTCAACTTTTTCGAGGGTCCTCGAGACTGCTCTGCTATAACTGCCGTAACTGCGCTCATTATCCACGACATTAGTAGTTGCATTGAGTCTCCCAGATGGGGTATTGTTCTCATCGCTGAAGTAGCCCTCGCACATGCTTCTACTCTTGGGGGAGCAATGCAGTGAAACGATCCTCTCAATGTTGTCGATAAGCTTTGAGTCATTCTTACTGGACATGACTAGTGATTCACGAAGCAGACGACTCGACTCTTCATTCTTTGTGGACGCCTTGGCATCATCGTCCATGTTGATCGAAAATGTATTCTCCGAACGTTGGCACTTGTTAACATTAGCTGAGATCTTATCAGAGTAATGGCGAACAGAGGACTTTAGTAATTGCAACTCAGAGTAAAGACGTGCGTTGTCAGAATAAGCAATGTTTAACAGTTCAGTTCTTTCGCACAACTTATCCCTGAGCACAAAGGCAACTGATTTGAGGTCATTGTATCTTTTTTGGATTCTATCTGTCCTGTTCTGTTGAATGGAGAGCTCTTGCTCCAAGTTGTCTCGATCGTCTTGAGTGACGCGAATTAATTCGAGGAAATTGTCAATCTTTTCCTCAGTCAACGAAGTGTCTAGAGACTGTTGACCGTTTGCTTGGATATTTTGGCGACGAGGAGTTTGAGGGACGTTAGATTGGAGGTCATTGATCGTCATGTTAATGGATTCATCGTTTTTCGACTCTTTAATGAGGGCTTGCACGCGGACATTCTGAGCGGAATTATTCTATCAGAGGAAGAGATTTAAAAAGTGAACTAACTAGCAGATTTTGAAAATGAAATCTATCTGATTTATCTAGAAATATTAATAGGAGAATTACTTGGTGTGAGAGGAGAAAAATCTGTAACTTGATTCATAATGAGCGGATTTTTCAGCTGGATTGGAAAAACTAGAAGGGAAATTGAGGTCATAAACTTTTAAATATCAATTGACCTTGAATAATTTCAAAATGCCATACGAAAAATACCTCACACCAGAGTTGAGAAAAGAGCTCTCAGAAATTGCCAAAGCTATAGTCGCCGAAGGTAAAGGTATCCTCGCAGCTGATGAGAGTACTGGTACCATTGGAAAGCGTTTCAGCTCAATCAAGGTTGAGAATAACGAAAAGAACCGCATGTTGTACAGGAAGCTCCTATTCACCGCTGATGATTCCCTTGCAAAGAGCATTTCTGCTGTTATTCTCTTCGATGAGACCTTTTACCAAAAAGACGAAAATGGCGTTAGACTCATTGAAAATCTCAAGAAGAAAGGAATCATTCCTGGAATCAAGGTAATTGTTAATTCAATAGACCATTTTTTTCAATTTTCTAAAGTTCTGACCTTGGACCTAATTAAATTATTCTAGATTCTAGTGAAGTAATTAAAATTTATTTTGAAGTTAACTTATTCATTTTTATGTTATCTTTTCATTTTGTAAATTGTAATCTTTAAAGGTCGATCAAGGCGTTGTTAAGCTAGCTGGTAGCTTCAACGAGACTACAACCCAAGGTCTCGATAAATTGAGTGAAGCCTGTGCTAAATACAAAGCAGATGGTGCCCAATTTGCCAAATGGCGATGTGTCCTCAATATTGGTCAGCATACACCTTCTTATCAAGCAATGCAAGATAACGCCAACGTCCTAGCTAGATATGCCTCGATCTGCCAACAAAACGGTATAGTTCCAATCGTTGAGCCAGAGGTTCTATGCGACGGTGACCACACTTTAGAAGAGGCCCAAAGGGCTACTGAAAAGGTCCTCTCTTTCGTTTACAAGTCCCTAGCTGACCATCACGTCTACTTGGAAGGAACCCTATTAAAACCGAATATGGTAACTCCAGGTCAGTCGTGCAAGGTTAAAGCTACCCCACAAGAGATAGCCGTTGCTACAGTCTCCACGCTACAGAGGACTGTACCTGTCGCTGTACCCGGTATAACCTTCCTTTCCGGCGGCCAGAGTGAAGAGGAGTCCGCTTTGAATTTGTCCATGATCAACAAGGCCCCTGGAAAAAAGCCTTGGGCACTAACTTTTAGCTTTGGAAGAGCTCTTCAAGCTTCGGTGCTTGACGCATGGAAAGGAGAGCCTGGTAATGTTTCCAAGGCACAAGAGGAACTCTTGAAGAGAGCCCATATCTGCAGTCAGGCTTCAATTGGAAAGTATGAAGGCTCCGGTTCGAGCAGTTCAAGTGCTGGAAAGTCTCTTTTCATCGCAAATCATTCTTATTGATGCATTCCTAGACTCAATTTTGATAGAATAAAATAATTTGAAATTCTTTAAGATTCAATTAGATTGTCCAATATTTTCCCTGAAAGACTTGAGGTCATAAACTTTCTGAGATCATAGTAAAAAATCAACCAATGGTAATTTTTCATTTTGAATCAAGGAAAGAAAATTATAGATAATTTAATAATTTTTTATCAAAAGACACGATTTGTAAAATATTAAAATCAAAGTTCATTGAATGACTAGTATAGTTGATATGACCGATTCTGCCTCTAATATGAAATATTTTCAAAGTAAACATGCTTCATTGCGTCTTCGGCTGATTGCCGCTCCCTTGGATTACAGACAACTAGTTGCTAGAATTGGTAAAATTCGCCAAATCAAATTGATTATTAAATTAATAATTGGACACTAGAACTAAAGACTTTCTATTTTTGTTGCACGTGTTCTATATTTCATCTTTATTGACATTAAGTGCTTTGTGCTTAAAGTAATAAATATATCTTTTGCTACTGAATAGGTTATTCTAGCCACAGAAAGCTTTGAAATTTACAAAAATTGGACCAATTAGTTTTTTCAGATAACGAAAAGGTCTTTTCATCGTACTAAAATTGGGTCAAGAGTTCAATTTTTCTGTATATTTTTGACGATTGATTTAGATGAACCAAGAAAATGACTATTTTCAAAGTAAAATAAAACCTATCCAATAATCTTATCTGAAAAGCTGCATACCAAACTAATCATTGATTATAATCAATAATAATAATTATTAATCATAAACCAGATCCTATATAAGGGAAATATATATTATTAAACTCAATAATCAGCTAGAAGTAGATACCAGAAACAGCATACGTTTTTTAAGCATTGGAATTCATTGATAAATTCTTACTAGAAAATTTCTAGTAGAAATCGATCGATCTCAATCTGAGATTGACAATCTCTAATATATCTCTATAAAAATAATACTTCTAATGGATTACTAGTAAGTAGACATATTGATTCTATGAATACAAATGTAAACCTTAGAATCTTCAAGATTCATTCTGTTTTTAATGCAAAGACTATAAAAGTGTTCAATGAATTTTTTAGTTTACTATTTATTCAAGCAGAAGAACGACTTACTTTGATAGGATGATATTTTGGGTTTATTATTTAAAGAAAGTACAGTCTGTATTTTTTTAGTTTTATTTAAATAACTTACACTGAGCAGATCACGACCTTTTGATGACATTTTTGGGACAATTTGATGCCATTTTGTATTCTTCGGATAGATGGTAAACTCCTGTTAAAGTAATAACTGTTTAACTCAATGCAGGGATTTTGAAAGAAATAAAGGTTTTCAACTATGTCTATCAAATACAATGTAGTATTAACAAGTTGACAATTTTGGGAGTTAACTTGAATTACACAGAAATAAAAAAACATTTTTGCTGCTCTTAAAAATAAAAACTAACTTTATATTCTGGCAATTCTGAGACACCAGGCCAGGTGTAGTCATTGGGAGTTCCGAGAATCCTGAGATAGAAAAATGAGAAAAGCAAAATCACTTGAAAATCCTTTCTAGTTGGTCATTGACATCGAAACCGGTGAAAAGAGGACGACCGCCGTTGCTCAACTCAGCGAAGATGCACCCAGCTGACCACATATCAATTCTATGATCATAGCTTTTGGCACCTAATAGAATATCAGGCGGTCGATACCAGAGAGTGACAACTTCTGCGGAATATTGCCTATACGGTGCCCCATAGGCTCTAGCGAGGCCAAAGTCTGCCAACTTGAGTTCTCCGTTATCGTTTATTAACAAGTTTTGTGGCTTCACGTCTCTGTGGATGACGTTGTTGTCGTGACAGAAATCAAGGCCCTTGAGGAGCTGGTACATGAAGCTTTTGACGGTATTCTGATCGATTTCTCCGTTACATGAATCAAAGTACTTTTTAAGATCTTGATCGCAGAACTCAAAGACTAGAGTTAGCCGGGAATCACTCAAAAGTACGTCGTAGAGTCTAAATTAAAAATAAATTATTTTCACATTCAAAGAAAGAAATTCGTATTTTAAAGCCAATTAAAACCAAAAGCTTAAATTACTTACTTGACAATATTCTTATGCTTTAACTCTTTGAGAAGGCAAATCTCTCTGAAAGCTGATGAAGGGATTCCTTCATTATCATCTTCGAGTTTAATTCTTTTCAGGGCAACAATTTCGAGAGTCTCCCTATTCTTTGCCTTGTAAACCTTCCCATACGTGCCTTCGCCAATCTTTTCCAACTTTCCATACTTTTGTGAGGCATGATTAGTCATTATAAGATGTTGTTATTTATGTAAATTATTTAGAAAATTTTGAAATCTCTACGGCATATTTTGACTCGTAACATAACAAGATTATAACATCATACCAAAATTTCGTTTGAACAAACTGTCGACACTTCTACAGTTTAAATCACAAATAATAGATAGTTAATATTGATATTACACAACATTCATCTTCCAATAATCATAGATGAGTTCAGAGCTATCTACAGTCCTACAAAAGGAGATTGATTGTGCATTCAGTATCCTTGATCAGATTCTCGCTCCTTCCAATGCTCAACTCTATCTCCCTTTTCTCGACAAGGTCGATCCCATAAAACTTCAATTACACGACTACGATAAATATGTCAAGGAGCCAATGTGGTTAAGAAAAAGTTAGTTTGATTCCTTCTCATCGATACATGTTTACTTTCTCTCCAAATGTTGTTTGTCGCATGTTTTTAACGGGCTTTAAGCTATAGAGTTTTTAATTTTAATTAAAATCCTCCCTTGACCTATTCACACTTGGGATTCTTGTGAAATTTCTGCAACTTTAGTACACTTTTCATACAGAGATTAAATATTTTCTTTGTTGTCTATTTAAATGAAAAGTGATTCGTTTATTTTCAAGTTTTAGAACATCAGATGCAGTACTGTATTATCCATCACACTTTGTGACCAAAATATGATAGATTCAATCTAGTTACGTACTTTCACACTCTTACTTGTTTCATACTTGCCTAGAATCAATTCTGCAGTTTAAAATTCGCTCAAATTTAGACACCTATCTGGGAAATTATGGAATTCATTCTCTTGTTGTTAAATTAGTTAAAGCCATCAATTCCTCACTTCTGTTTTCTTGGAATTTAAAACTCCTCATAACCCAAGTTTAAGAGGAATAAGTTTTTTTTGTTACTTAATGTTTCACTTTCATCAGTGCAATCAAAATTCCATGAAAATCAATACGATTCAATCAAGGAGTTTGTCTGCGATTTCAGGTTGATGCTTCTAAACTGTTATCGTTACAACGGTGTCACCTCGAGGCTCGGCAGATTGACTGAGAAGCTTGAGCAGTTGTTTGAGCAGAAATTGGCCTTGCTGCCTAGTGAAATCAAGGCGAAAACCTCTATACAAGCCACACTTTGTGGTCTCAGCCCAGAAGAAGAGTTTACAGATTTATCCAGTAAGTACCTTGTTTCAATAAGGAAAGCTTTCTTGATACTAATATTTGGATAATTTATATTATCCAGTGCATGTACACAAGACCTACATTTTGAACAGGTGATGATAAAGATATTATCCAAATATTTTATATTTCAGATCAGAAATTTTATATATTTTTTTGAAATTTTCTAGTAAAATCTTTAATTATAGAAATGATTTAAGGACCTATAAAGATCAATTGTAAAATTAGGACCCCAATAAATCAGTGTAATTCTCATAATTATTGCTTAGATGCATCAAAGCGCCGAAATATGCCGCGCATCTTCACACAGAACAACACTGGCCGCGGCGTCCCAATGAAAACCATAATGGAGGAATTCGAAAGGAGCCAAACAGACGGCCTATTATCCTACATTGTAGCCGATGAGGATGATCCTTCCACAGCCTCCAACATGAACGAAGATCAAGGCGTTGCACTGATCGTGAGTCGCCTAGCCTCTTGGGAGAGAAAGAGGTCTGAACAGAAACTAATCAGCACCTGGAATGAATTCTGGACCATCACCAACGTTCATGCCCAGTCACGCGTTGAGAGAATGAACCACATGTCAGACTTTTTCGAGCTCTATCAGCTCATATTCGCCTTTGATGATGTCATTGGGTTTAGCGATGTGCTCAGCGCCACAACTTTGTACCGGGAGTTGAACTCACTTTATTCTGCTAATACGCCCATCTCCGGCATCTCCAGTCTGTTTTATCAACATAGGCGTCTGCTGTCGATCACAGAGCTGGAGTACGCCTTTGCTGTCGATGTCAAGAAGAGCTTGTTGATATCTATTATTTTCAACTCCTTGCTCATATTCACTGGTTAGTTGCTCTTTGGATCATTAGGGTTTAATGATAGAAAGCAGTGAGAAAATTGAGTATTTCATTGCACGAATCAATCTCATTGGTTGTTTAGTTTACAATGCCATATTTTCAAAATTTTACAACCATTAAAAATAATAATATTATTCATTGCCATTTTCACTGAAAACATCAAATTCTTAGGCAACTCCAAAGAAATGTCAGAGTATAATTCCTCCTTGGAGTCTTATCGTAGCTTCAAGAATGCCGTCCTCTCTGGCAGCATCGGCTCTACATCAGATTATAAAGGAGGCAAGATTCTTGATACTCTCAAGGCCCTCGTGCCTCCCAGCTACAACGAATGGCATGACAAGGTTAAGGAGAGAATCGAGAACTGGTACACCACCCTGTCCTATGCTATGGCTTCCAACAAGTCAGAGCATTGGGTGAGTAACATGCAGAAAGCATGCAAAATATGAGTAGGGCTTTTTGATAAAAAATATTTCTCCATCAGAGCGCGACTTTTCTACTTGCTAATACTTACGAGTAGTGCTAATGTACACTTCTTCAACCTTTCTCTTCTTTCAGACCTGGCGGAAAATTGGGGTGCTGAAGGATTTCTTTGACATGTTCGGAGAGGCTGTGAATCCGTTAGAGACAAAAAAGTTTCACGAGTACTCCCTATACCAACAGATCTTTTTCACAAAGACTCTATTTGAGAATATCATCGTGAGTATTGAAATTATCATTCATTGAATTTTGTTCGATATATATTGCCTATTTAATCATAGAAAACCAATTCAAAAGCCAGACTTTCTCTTGACCGTGTGATCGAGTGGAATGAGTTTCGGGAAAAGATTCTCGGCAACGATCCCCTAGACACTACGACCTACTTCCACCTTCCAGGTATCTTCTCTTACTCCCCACTCAACTACATTCGCATCTACAAAATGGCCACCTACCCTGAGGAAACCTGGAACCCCGATGAGTTCATAGCCTCCCTGAATCTGGCCACGTCCAGCCAATCCCAAGTTAATCAAAGCAAAGAGGTCCTCTTATTCAACCCAAAGGACGACTCCATTGAGAACTCTTGGTACTTTGTCCCTGGTCCCATTTTCCATCTTCCCAAATGGGTCCCCGACTACCTGGCGGCCTATTGTCAGAAGCGCTGGCTTGGCTTCTTAAACACTCAAGTCCTCCTACAACAAGCGGCCAACGCTGAACGCCAGGATAAGAAGATCACCGGCCAGGGACCTAATCAGATCGCCTTCAAGAAGCTTCTCAACTCCTCGTGTAAATGGCTCCCAATGGGCTCTATGGAGGCCTTGTACGCGGCTGAGGGCAAGAACCGTTCTGGCAAATACACTGGCGGGCAACGCACCAAAACAGGCCACCAGAAGCGTCAAGGCCAACACGAAAAGGACGCCTTTGCTCTCTTCGACTCGGAGCCGGTCATGTTGCAGTCTGACTATTACCGGCTTAGTTCACAACAAAATGCGCCTTATCCGCCTGGGCTGCATAATAAGGTGAAAAACCTTTGCGCTGGCCGCTTAGACCTCGTCTTCAACGATGACGATAATGCCACAAACGATAGTGATGGTGATGAAAGCGTTAATGATGAGGCCCTGTTGAAAGACGAAGAAGAGGACCCCGAAGAGGAAAAGGCCCTTCGTAAGTATCTTTCGGGAGATAAATTTTTTTTAAATTCTTGTAAGATTTATTTTGAAAACCAAATCTAACCTGGCTCGTGAGATAAGTTGTGCTATTCTAAGCTAGGCCAAATCTAACCTCATCATTGAGGTACCGAGAGAATATGCTCTGAATTTAACATATGCACATAGCATATTCAGTAACGAAATGACCAAATCATCAATTCCCAGCTAGAATTGGGTCTTTTTTCTTTTGCCCTTTTTATTATGTTATTTACTATTCCTCGTTATTGGACTTTAAAACCTAGCATTCTCAAATTAAAATATGAATAATTTATTAACATTTTTCTAGGTGACACTTTTAAGAATGAATACGACGAAGGTACTCAGAACTCTGAGGATACATTTGGAAAATTCTTCCCCACTCGCAATGGTGTCTCTCAGGAGACTGGTGCTCTCAAGTTGAAGATTAAATTGAGTGTGAGTTTATTTGTTAAGCATGATGTCTTATTCACGAAAGATTCTCTATATTTCTATACGAGACAGTAAAAAAAACATTTTAAACTCAAATTGTATTATTCCTTGATTAATAACTCTTCATTCACAGCCTCAAGCCAAGATAGAATCTCCAGTGAAAAAGGAAGACAAGAGCTTCGTCCAATCAGAGAATGATCCCATCGTGAAGAATGATGATGAGTACCAAGAGATGAAAACTGACGACTTGAGTGACGCGGAAGCCGCTCTCCAAGAAAGGACCTCCGGCCTTAACGGTAGCTTCTCCTCCAACCCCGACCAAAGGCCGGAAACGCCGAGCACCGAACCCTGCGAGATGAACGGCAACTTGGAGGAGGCCACATCCGACTCTGTGGAACCCTGTCATGATCTCAAGATGCCGATGGATTCGGAAAAGTTCTCCCTCGTCGCCCACGATATGGACTCATTGCAGAGGCTGATCGAGTCTTTGCAACAAAAGTACGATCGTCTACCCGATGAAGAGTCCCAGAGTGAAGAAGATCAAGAAATTGATCAAGACTCTGATCAAGAGTCTGAAGGCTCTCCACTCCCCAAGGCTTCTAGAAAGGTAATTTTCTCTCTTGATGACTATTTAATTCAAAAATCAGCAATATTGAAATAAGATTCTCTCTCGACCAACGAGATTCATTAAGATAGTTAAAATTGGTTTACACTTCAAATAATTCTCGTTTTTCTTTACAGCGAAAGTCTCGTCGAAACGATTCGGAAAATCCGTCAGCCAAACGCCAAAAGAAGCCTGCAAAGACGCAGGTTGTAAAAGAGTCCAAGGCAAGGACTCCACGACCCAAGAAGAGTATCGGGGATTTGATATCCACTCTAACGGCCATTCTAATCGAATACCAGGAGTCTGTGGACTCTAGAGACGCCCTCCAACAAGACACTCTCAAGCTGACTAGACTCAGATTCAGAAAGGATTTCCAGCGGTTCTCTTCCCCCGAGGTAAGACTCATAACTTGAGTGTTTTAATCGGAAAATATAAAACAGATATTTGGTCCTTCCATTTTGATCATTCAATAAAATGTCGGCCTTTACAGCTCAAGCCAACCCTGAAGAGCATCACAATGACCAATCAACCCTTACTCATGTTACAACACCAGCAGCCTCCTCAGCAAATCGAATCAAGCGCTGTCCCAATTGGCGTTGTGCCGGTTGAGAGTAACCGAGGCCGGGCTGGACGTTCATCGCGCAGGGAACAGAATAAAAGACAATGTCGCCAACAAGCCTCCTATAAGCCGATGGATAACACTGTTGAAGATGTCAATGGGGACCCCTCTAGGTTCTCCGATGACGAAAGTTCCAATGGTAAAACTTTTGAGAGGTGCGTCTAATTATCCACCCCTTGTTTAGTGAATTCTTTGATTTCAAAAATTAGCTCCAAAATTGAATAAATTACAAGAAAAACAAATGTACACTTCTTTAGTCTAGAATTAAATCTTGTATATAAAGTATTTTAAACTGGGTGCGAAATGACCGCCCTTTTACTAATTTTCCTCTGAATGAATTTGTAGCTTCTATGATTTTAAAAGATTGGCCTCATAGTCAAGTTCTTGTTTTTGCAAGTTGGAAGATCTCTACTCTCAAGTAGCATATCTCAAATCTTGAAAAAAAAATTATTTCAATTTCAGACGCGCCGCCAAGAGAGACGTTGAAGATGACGATTATTTTGATGACGACTCAGAAAAGTCAGATGACTATTATGAAAAAGATGACCCCAGAGATTCCAGTTATCAGCCCTGCTTCGGTCGTACGAAGAGAGCCAGCCAGGGCCATCATGTCAACACCCGACCACTGGCCTACGATCCCTCTGTTCCTGTACAATACATCGCCAACCGAGCCCTGGTCCCTGTAAGTCTCCTTTTTGATTCATAGACATTTAACAGTAAACTAGGCATGACTCATCACGCAGAAAAATCCTCTCTCAGGTCTGACTAAATTGCTAGGAATATGAACATTTCGACAATAGGTGTCCTTACTTAGGTGTATTTACTTTTTGTTCATCCAACTGTGCCTTGATCAACTTTAAAACTTTTATTTAAAAGGGCTATCGAAAGAATCCAACTGTAAGATCATTCTTCTTCCATATCCCAGCGGTGTTCCCAAAAGGTTCTTTATTCTGTTCAAAAATTATCTAATTTGAATGGAAAAATCCTTTCTGTAGAGATTTGGTGTATTACGCGGTTAAATATTCGCCGGTCAACTATTTCATTGATTAACCACGTTTTCATCAATAACTCGTATTATTATTAGGTTTTTTTGAATATATTTAAAACTAAGTCTTCTTTTGGTGGGTCACAAGTTACAATTCTGCTCAAAAAGTTATTTTCTCATGTTTTTCAAGAAGAGAAGAGCACGCGACGGTTTATTCACATATCCCAAGATCCTGATGTGATCTCACGGCCTGCCTGATTAGGGAGCACTCTCAAGGCTCAAATCCCTGTTTCTGAATCTGCTTAACAAAACTTGAACAGTTCTAACGCTGATCGAGTCTTATCTAAAGTTGCTTTTTAAATATTTGAAGCACAACCTCCCTGAAATTCAGCTCTTTTGCAATAGACTTTAGCATTGAATGAGAAACTTTCTTGTCGAATAATAATATAATCATTAGCTTTAGTTCCAAAATGAGGTCAAGATAAGGTTCACAGAGTTAGAAATATCCTATCATCAGTTCATCATGACTTATGAGTCATCATCCTGTATTTTGATCCTTTTTTGCAACTGGTCCCACCAAGTGGGGATAATTCTCAATAATGATATTTTTTGTTTTCAAATGTATAATAGCAGGATGTAAAGTATTTGGGTTTAAACCCTTGTACTTATTAATCCCAGTTTGGGATAATAATTATAAATACATTAGATTACGAGTCCCTTTCATTAGATTGCTCCAAAGCCCTCCATTGCTCGGCCAATCCCCTTGTTCCTGACATCAAAGCAAAACAACCTCACGACCTCAATAATTAGCGGTGGAAAGTTTATCCGAGCCCCGACCATTGTCGCCTCAATCAATGGCCAACAAAACTTTCTGACCAAAGTGATCAATCCCCAGGTGCGACCTCAAAACACCATTGTTCCAGTGAAGCCCAGGAACATATTTCGTATTCGCGACACCCTCTTCACCGAGGAAGGTCTGCCTGTGAAAATATCCGAGGGAAAGATTGTCACAATTCCCATAGAGTCTGTCCCCAAAATTGTAATGGACGAGGCGAACATTATGATTCAAAAGTACAAAATGAACCCTGCCCTCAAGACTGCTGTGTCCAGCGTCAAGACTGTCACTACCACACCACCGCCAACTGCACCTCAAGGTCAGACTGATGAAAAAATTAATCCCACCTCTCCGGGTAACGACCAGGCCAAGTCTCATCCCCTAGGAACCCTGCCTACTCCCACTCCAACACAATCGTGATTGACTCTTTTATTACCCCCCTTTAATCCCAAGTTATATATTTATGGTTCTTATCAGGATCGTTATTCTCGTCCGCGCTGCATAATTTAATGGGTACATCTGCATTGTAAATATAGTAATTATCTCATCTATAATCTGAAAATTTTTATCAAAAGAAAGTATTTTTAAACCAAAACATTCGTTTTAGTGTAAATTTTTCACGAGTTCATTCAAATCAAAAAGCGGAAAACGAAATCTGATTATGACTATTAAGTTTTTATTAATCTTCTCCATCATCATATAAAAATAGGTTATTTAAAATTGCTGACAAATAAAACTAAGTGAGATTAATCATATTCCTCATTACGAAACTTTCTGGACGGAGTGTGCTTCCTACCACTTGTTCTAGTCGGAGCAGGGTCATCGATTTGTGCAATCTGGGGCAGTCTTGGCTTCCTGCTACTTCCGCCACCACTAGAAGGCTTTTTAACTGAGGCCTTTGATTTCGTTGGCTTAAAGCTGACCTCGTCCAGATCTTCATCTTCGACTGGTTGTTGTTTAATCTGTCTACCGCTCATAGATGTAACTCTTCTCATGACATCCCTCTCAGTTATGTCATCTTCAAGATCTTCTTCGATATCATCGTCTAGCTCTTCGTCGCTTCTCATAAAGTCTGAGCGTCTGGTGCTCTTTCGTCCGCCAGAGGCGCCCACCCTCTCAGGAATATCTTCATCGAGGTCATCTTCTTCATCAATTTCGTCAATATTTCTACGAAGGTTACCAAAGCGGTTGCCTCCGCTAGGCGGTTCATCTCCGTGCATTCCAATTGTGTTCATCGTACGAATGAGGGCCTTTCCAGCGCTCTTTATTACCAAATCGACAGAGCGACCGAACTCTTCGAGGATGAGACGTTCCTGTACAGCAGCCGGGAGATCTCTTCTCTCAGCGTCATCTGCTTGCGCCAAGAGACAGCTGACTAAAGCTTCGATAATCTCCCAGGTGAAGAATGAATGAGGCAAAGTCTCAGGAGAAGGTTCCTGAAGATGTTTCTTGTAGGACGAAGAATGCTTTGATTTGTAAGACCCAAGCGCGGCCAATCTTAGTAGGGAGCGCCTTTCAATGCTATCTTCAGTGTTCTTGCAACTCTGACAACGGCACATTTCGCTGCAGCTAATCTTGGCCTCATAGCATTCGCAGTAGTTTTTGAGACAGCCAGATCTCTTACAATTACAACCCTTTGTGTGTCTTCGCTCGCCTTCGCCACGACCGATTTTAGGGTTGAAAGCGGCTGGGTTCCTTTCCAAAGTCATCTTGACTGCTCTGCGACGCTCTTCTTCGTGGGCAAGATTGTTCATGCAATTATTGCAATTGCAATTTTGGCACAATTGGCCCTGAGCAAAGCATTCACAGTAGAGCTTCAGGCAATTAGATTTGGTACAATTGCAAGGTTTGCGAGAACCACTGCTAGCAGAGCTATTTCCTCCCTGAGCCATTAGAGCGGCAGCGGAATTGGCTAGACTGAAGCTAGACAGACCTGGGATGCCAGTGGCGTTGAATTGATTCATAAAGGAGGGTGGAGGAATTTGCTGGAATTGTTGGTGCATTTGGCCTGGGTTAAAGTCGTCGCTCTTCATGTATTGAACTGCTGTATTAGTATTTGACGACTTAACAATTAATGGGAGACGGTGGGGGAGAAGAGGGGAATTTTGGCGGTTAATAAATTGGATGACGTTTGGTCTTTGTTGCGGTGTGCCAGGGCGATTGGCAGTTGCGAATCTAATTTGCATAGGTGGTTGAGACATTTTTATCAAACTGGTTGAGGTTGCTGGAGTACGAGTATCTATGCGTTTTTAACGTAGGATAGGAAACAAAGATTTATGTATCGCGCCAATTTTGTGATAGTGCACAATGTATATAGAGTTGAAACAAGGAAATTAATTTGAACTTGGCAGACTTTGTTTAAGTGTAATAGATTTTCAAAAATTATATAGCAAGCTATGCACGAGCAGCCATCTCAAGAAACCGTCTTGCAAGCAATTCAAACCCTTTACAATGGAACAGATCAGTCTTCAAAGAATCAAGCATCCCAATGGCTTACTGAATTTCAGTCCTCCATCTTTGCATGGGAGCTATCCGTTTCTATTCTCATGACAAGTCCAGATGTTTCAACGAAATTCTTTGCTGCTCAGACCCTGAGGAACAAGATTAAGATTAAATTCGATGAAATTAACTGTTCCGATCAAATTGTGAGTATTTTTCCGTTATCAATTGATAGCCAAGATGGAGAAGAGACGCGTACAGATTTTAACAGCATATAGCTTCTAAATTGTTAATGATCATTACTTAATCTATATGTTGTGACTAAGGTAGGAAACACGAAAAACTAGTTTAAGTTTGTTAAATCAAATTCTACTTGATTTCTTATATTCTGCATTTACATGGTAAAACGCGGTTTTTGCCTCTCTATGAGTCTTTATGCTACGTTGTCCTACGTTTTCGTGTTTCCCACTTCAGCTATTGTGGTCAAATTGTTTTTAATTTGTAAACTGGTAAAAAAATAGCGCACCGGTCAATTCAGTCCAAATTGCCAAATGAATTCAAAACTTATATACTATTTCTTCCTTAATCATTTCTCATTAATTAACATTTTTTTAATTTTCACTTCAACTGGAAATATAGCCTACTTAAGAAATTAAGGAAATGTTTCCTTTAAATATGGATTAGCTCATTTATTTATGCCTTCTTGTTACTATCATCTGATTTTGAGAAAGGAAAGAGGGAAGCTCTAGATGCAGAAAAATTATTTCTTCGGTCTATAGCCAGAAAAATAAACCGATCCCATAGTTCAATAGCAAAAAGAAGTCGAAAGAAACTCTCAAAGTACCAGTTCAAAGCAGTCAATTTAGATTTGCAAATAACACCTCAAATTCTAACAAATTCTCTTCACCAAGATGGAAATTTCTTCTAGTGCAGAAAAACAAAGATTACTTTATTAAAACCTGAGCACAAGACCAAACGGGTGATTTGGGCAGAGGAAATGGTCCGCCTTTGCACAAATTGGGACAGACTGATCTTTAGTGATGAAAATAGACTTAATCTTGATGGTCAATCTCACTATTGGTGGCATAATGTTGATGATCGTCAAGTACGACTCTTAAGAAGGCCGGGAGGTGGCTCGATCATGTGCTGGGCCGCGTGTTCTATTTAAAGGGCCTATAACTTTGTCAAATTTTTAGGAAAAATGAATTCAGAAGGTTATCAAGACATTTTCCAGAAAGATTTACTGCCTTTCATTGCTGCACATGGAAATAGTGACTTGATTTTAATGTCACTTGCCATGTTTCCAGGTCCAGTTTGAATTTTTTTTGATGAAAACAGCATCAATCTTTAGCCATGGCCACCTTGTCGTCCAGATTTGAACCCAATCGAGAATTTATGGGGCATATTAAATGAAAGAGTTTACAAAATATAATTGCCAATTTGAAAAATCATTCAAGCCTTAGATGAATGATTCATGACTGAATCCGAAGTAGTGGCGGAAAACCCCATTTTTATAATAAATTTGATTATTTTTACAATGGTCCGCTATTTTTTAAACACTTAAGTCTTAGTAGTCTATATTTCTCACCAGTTTACTTATTTGTAATGCGATAAAACAAGAAGCAAAATTACAATTTTTCATAATTTTGGGTACTACGAAAAATATTTTGTATATTTTAAATACGAAATAATAAACAAGGTTAAGATAATGAACTGTGCTCAAAGAGGTTCATTGAGAAATATTGCTTCTCGATTGAGTTTTCCGTTGTCATTTAATAAAATAATTTATTTTAGAAATTCAAAGACTCCTTGCTGAGTATAATTAAAGAACTGCCAGAGGACTATCCAGTCTCAATAATCAATCAGCTTTCTCTAGCTACGGCAGACTTGTATTGTACAATGTCTAGTTGGTCGAATGCCCTTCAAGAACTAGCTACTGTGTAAGTTACCTTGTTACCCAAAAACTCAACCCTTTTTTGCTTTTAATTGAGAATCTCATACGATTTGGTTCATCTAATCAGTTTTTGCTCATTTTGGAAGCTCCTCCTCCTTGATGAGGAGGTGGCTGTCCCCGGAATTGTGACGTAAAAGTTTATTTCAAAGTATCATCAAAAATAAGCATTATCATTTTTGTTAAAAAATCTCTTCCAAATTCTTGCTTTTTGAATGAATTAATAATGATTGAGCGTATATTAATAGTAAAATATAAATTGTCAAGTATTTTGATTGGTCCAGCTAAATAACACTTTTATTTCACTTAATAAATCTCAATTTCTCTAGTTTATCTGAGGCAAAATCGAAAAAGATATTCCTCGACATAATCCGCTACATCCCAGAGGAGATGAAGAATAACAGCCTCAAATTAGGCTACAACCGAAAAATGACTCTAACCAGTGAATTCGAAAAGAACCGACAAGCCATCTTCCAAATCATCGCCACCTTCTCTCAAACCCAGGACCCAAATGTGCAAATGAAAGTCTTTCAGACCCTCACTAGCTGGTTCGCCCTAAAGATTTTCAACTTTCATGACATTCAATCCTACTCCAACTTGGTCGATAACTCCTTCTACGTCCTGTCGCATCCAACGGAGGCTAGCGACGACCTCTATGAGGCAGCCACTAATTGGGTTATTACTCTGCTAGACTATTCGACTAATTCTCGAGACTTGATGGAGATTCTCATGGTAAAGATCTACTCTCTAAGTAGTATCGTCAATGAAATAATCAGCAAGAGATGCGAGCAGTTGGAGGTTGAATTGGAAGATTGCATTACCTCACTTTCCTGCATCTTTTCAACCCTAATGTACAACTCAAGTTATGAGATTACATTCAAACCAACCTTGGTGAGTGTTTCCTCGAGGCCTCTAGAGTTCCTTGTTATCAGGAGCTATAAAGGTCTTCTAAACAAGCAAAAAAGATGGTGTCAAGTAGATAACCAAAAAACGACTTGTACATTACAAAATCTAAGTGCACATTTGGCCTATTGCGGCCGAGTTCATAAAGTTGAGCGTCTAGAGAATTAAAAAATTATTTTATGACCTGCCTGCCGTCGCGGCCAAATTGTTGCAGTAGCTTAGAGACTACATTTTTGAGCTTATAAAAGATGAATCATTTTTATCCTTTGAGTTGAAATAGGCAAAATAACCATTCTCAATGTACTTTCAGCCCACCCACCAGAATTTAAACTTGGAAGACGGCAACTCCTTAGTATTCTCCGTAGATCCAGCCTACATGTCATTACCGATCTCTGGCTATGGAGATCTGAGAACGATCAATTGCGTCCTTGCAATGTTCAAGCTTCCAAAATCTCTAGCGACCCCAAAGGCCTTGAGTAGACTGCTGTATCAAATAGGGGACTTGGCTAATCACTTGGACAGAGTAAGTTGTCTCTCAATCTATTGTAAAAGTGCTTACAGCCAATAGAAATTGGCTCTCAAGTCTAATTGGCTTTCCTTTTGACTGTCTTGACCAAATTACTCAATGTAATACTCTTGCTGCTTTCTTTAAACTCAAATAAATGCAACCAAGTCCTAACCATTCTATCCCTTAGCACCAGCTATCAGAATCAGAAGGATCTCCAGAATCAGCGAACCTCTTGATACCATTCTTCCGACAGATCATTTTGGCTCTAATGCCCCACTGCGTCATTTACGACGAGAGCACCATGGACTCTGATGAGGTGGACGACTTTTACGCATTCCGCGAGGAAATCTGCCACGTCATGAAGGATATCGTGACCTTTCTCGGGCCACAGAACCTATTCCTAGAGATGGTCGCTTTTATAAACCAGCTCAAAGACGATTATAGCAAGACATCGAACCCGGAAACTCTGAAGCAAATCGAATCCGGCCTCTTCATCATCGCCACGATCATTAAGCGTCTCCCTTCACGAGATCAAGAGAATGTTCTCAGCTCATTCTTTGAGAATACCATTTTCAAGCATTTTCCCGCTTCCTGCCCAGATGCAATTCTCGAAGTTTTGTGTCTCTTTTATTCGGAATCCTCACGATATCTGTCCTACCATCCAGAGCATAGGCGGGTTGTGGCCAATGAAGTGCTGACCATCTTTGAGAATTGTGTTGATAGCAAAATTCAAGTTTCAAAGGTAAGCCTCTTTTTATTCATTTGAAAGTTTCAATTATGTTTTAATCTTGTCGCATCGAAAGTAAGGCCTATTTTCCATCTTATCAATAAGAGGGCATTTCTACGATGTAAAACATCCATCAGACACAAGATAAATAGTACATCTCATGACTTAATCATAGTCTAAAATTGATCTCGTATGATAAAATTTTTAACAGCCAAAAAAACTTTTTATATGAAAAGCTGTACATACTCTCATTTAAAATACAACTTGATATTTTTAATGTAAAAATCTATACATTCTAGATCAAGAGAAGCAACATCATCTCTAATTCAGTTTTGGCCCTTTCAAACATAATCCTGCACTCAGAAAACTCCTTCTACGACCAAGATTCTTCCACCGAAGCCAGACCTCTCTTCCTAGACGAGATCTGGAATGATCTCATCAATCGTCTCTTGTCACGATTAATAAATATCGAAGACTTTCCCCTCGATAGTGCCAGAGATCTCTTTGAGTCTATCGGCTGTTGCCAGATCGACTCGATCCACTTACCAAAGAGCCTGGCGAACTCATCATTGCTGTGTCAGCACAAGATTGACAACTCCCTCAAGGTCCTTCGGAAGTTCCCTATCCACTTGGCTAGCCTTTTTTCGCCGTCTGCCCAATGCATTCGTCAGCTGATCGCCCTGAAGCATCCAATCTCCAAGGAGAATTCCTTATCCGACCCTTGTCTATGGCTCCAACTAATCTCCATTTATCTCAAGAGCATCGAGTCATTTATCAAAGAGTCCACCCTACTCATTAATAGATCCGGCACTAGGAGTCGAGAGGTCTCACTTGCTGTTGAGACCAGTCTCAATCAGATTGTCGAGTACATCAAAAACTGTTTATGGCCCCTAATAAGCGACACCATGACATATTATAATAAAGAGGTCCGTCCTATGGAATATTGCTCGACAAGCATTCGGTATATAATACGTGGCTTTCCCACTCAAATCAAGGACCTAGTGCCATTAATTGCTGAGAAGGTTGTCGCGGAAAATAACGTCAACCAACATAGTTGCTTCCTCTATCTCTGCGGTGTGATCATTGACGAGTTTGGCAATTACACTGAATTTCACGACGGCCTAATGAAGCTCTTCTTTGCCCTCAACAACTCAACGATGGTGCTATTTGAGAAGGACGGCCTCCATATTGATCCCTACACCGTGGACGACTACTTCCGCTTGTGCACGAGAATGATTCAGAAGCTCCGCGGAAAGTTCATCATCGACCCGAGTGTGGATTTTGCCAAGATCCTCCACGTGTCGATAGCCTCGTATGAAATCGGCAGTGGCAATTGCAATCCCCTATTCACAGAGGTCGATAAGGTGAAGAATGACCCAAACTCCAACGGAGAGGCCTCCAGGAGCCAGGAGGGAGAGGAGCGCGACAAGATTGACGATTTGGAGAATGCCAAGAAATCTGCGAAATCTTTTATAAAGGAAGTCATCGACTTTGTCATTGAACACCGGGTTAACAATGTGGAAGAGGTGAGTCAACAACAGAGAAATGATTTTTACTTCAGATGGGATGCTTCTACGTGTCATTTTCCTGACTTTTCTTCCACCCCTAAAAGGGCAATTAAAACCTATGATTTTCTCTTCATGAGTGAAGATTCATTGGTAGAACTCTTTACAGTAGAAATGCCTCAGATCAAATTCAATGTTATTATCTTATTCATTAGGGAAAGGCTTATTTGATCAGACAAGAAGAAGAAGTAGAAAATTATTTTTTGGAAAGAAGCTGTACACGAAAAATAACCTCATATTTAGATCTAGAATGCTTCATTATGTTAGATATAAAAATGAGCAAAAATCGCATATTCACTGCCCAGTGATTACTATCAAGTAGACAGATTTACAATTGAAAATCTTGATTATTTAAAACCTTTCTCTAAAGATTATCAACTGTGATCCCAGCACCCTTCCACAGGCTAAATCAGTCGAAGAATTAGCCTCCAGGAGCATCCTCCTCTGGCTATGCAACCCGTCAGAGAACCCTATGCCCGGTGGGGAACGAATAATCGTAACGATAATCACTTCCTGGTGTCTGAATAGAGAACAATTTAGGGTCGAAGATATTATCGATTTGTACGAATGCGTCCGAAATCTCGTACCCAAGCAGACCTTGGTCAAGTGGCTGGAGACGGCTATCTGCTCCCTTCCCACTCGGAGGTCGGACGGTTTCGAGAAGGCCACTGCTGCCCAATGCCAGGAGTTTATCAACTCCATCATGAAGTGAGATTTTGTTTTCCTTTTGAGTTCTAACGAGAGGGCTTAGCGATTACGCAGAATGTGATTTTATCTACATAGTAAACGATCTACATAGTTAAAAATAACGAATAATTATTGATCACTTGAGGCGTTAATTAAAATTACAAACCATGGTTGAAAATCTATCTACTATGGCCGAAACTCTGATGTATTAAAAATCCATATACAAATAAATTCAAATGGCCGCCATCGATTTTCTCGCTTTTTAAAGTCTACTGAATAGAAATATCGATATATTCTGTTCAGAATAATTGTTCAGATTGTTTGATAAATGCTCTCCGTTTAGATTTAGAAATTCTCGCTAATTTTTAACTAGATATCGCGCATCAGTCACATCTTGAGAAAGTTTCTTCTAAAGGATAGCATTTTTCATGTAGTTCCCAAATATTACACCTATCTCTCACAGAATCCTTAGATAGCCCATAAAATCCCGGTTTAAGTTTTGGCGCAATTTTAAATTAATTTGATTTTTATACACAAATTATTTTGGCCCTCTTCCAACACCTAGAATAAATATTTAACATAAAGTTCCTCGTGAAATCATGTATAGGTTACGATTTTGCGCGATCTAAAAGAGTCAAAATCAAAAGCTGTGCCCAACTGTGTATCTTTTTGTCCTGATTGACATCCAATCTCTTCGTAATGTATTTCGTACGTTGTAGGCAATCTCCTTTGAGAGTCATAGTAATCCTCTTGGTGTAGAATCATTGTCTGAGTTTAAAGGATCGTTTTCTCAGTATCTATTCCTGTGTAATCTTTGTGTGAAGTTGATCAGGTGTTTTGCCTTGAAAAGCTCGATAAATTATGATCATCGAAGTCGAATTAGGCCTCTCTAAAGTCGTAGTGAAATATCGCTATTCTTTAAAAATCTCTCTTTTGTGTTGTGGATAGAGAAATCGTGTAATACCAAGATCAATTATAATTAACCACGAAATAATTCAATACAAGATATTGTAAATATATACTCTGCCTCATGCGTAATCATTGAACCATTTCAAGCAGACCAAACTTTCTTTAAAGAACTCAAAAGTCATTTGTAGATTACGGTAGAAGGCACTTTGCTAAAAAGAAATGAGTTCTACGAAAATTAATGTCTGTTGACAAATGCTTGTTCGCTTATGATATTTCCAGACGGAGAGTTAATAATTATTTACTTTTAGTGGTGAGGATAAATCGTTAGCAAAAAACTTTGTTTCCTTCTCAAACCTCTTCACATAGCGTGCAATGTGATTGAAAGAGAGAGAGACTATTTGTTGATGCTGAATGTCTAGTGAAACCATAAATATTTGCATATTCAACTTGTTTTTCATCAGTGATGAATCATCACACACAACATACAAAGACCTCTGCAATTTATCCTCTTGTATGAATAGAGGACTCTTGAATCTTGATAACTAACACCGTCTGAATCCCAATCCTAGCCACGAAAAAAAAAGTTCACATCCCTCCCATGTTATTTAACATTTTTTTATTTTTTGATCATATTGAAATACATAATGAGTATTCTGTGTTGTATTATTCTCAATTTACAAGCATAAAGTTTGATTTGGAATCAATATAGCAGCTGCCAGCTGTAGTACGGTTGGTAGGCATCGAAACCGAAAGGAAAACTGATTGATCATACCTTAAAAATTCTTATAGAATATGCCTCGTGTTCATCTAGTAATTATCTTGAAGTCTGTGAGTTTATCGATTTTTTAAGATGTTGCAGCTTCAGAAAAGAGAACCCCACGAAACTGAAATCATCGAATTGGTCACCATCTTTTTCGCAACTTGAAAATGTCACTTGTTTATTTGTAGATCTAGACTAGAGTGAGTGCCAAAGTCAATCAATATACTAGAATCCCTCTTCACTTTTCCTTGAAAGTAATGTACAGCTTGCTTTAATGTGTTAGTTTATTATAATTTTTGAGATCCAGATTACAAACAAGCTAATACCGTGATAACTGCAAATTAATCTGTAAAACTAAAAGTTTGAATATGGATAAACAAATTGATAACAAATTGGTTCATTTTCTTTTAGTAATCTTAACAAAAAATTAATATTCAAATTTGCTATTTGAATTACAACCAAAGGCTCAACTCAATTCACCACTTCAAATTATTTATTAGAAATTAAGGGATAACGTTCTCATTCCTATTCGAACATCATCCTTATGTGACTCGAGCATTGATAACTGATAGAATGTAATTGTATTTGATTTCGGATAATTCACTTATATTTTAACTTTAGGTATAATTTTCTATGAGTTGTGAATACAGTAACGTTCTTGGCAAAATTAAATTCCTCAGTTTCTTCTCCTGATGAACTGCACACTCTTTTCGTCATATCCAAAGCTCGGCATTCAGTTATACAAACCTTCAAGTAAGAATCTTACCGTAAGATTGATATTTCCCCTTCACTTTGGTCCTAATTTGAAAATATTTTCAATTAATAGTTCAGCTCTTGCAAAATTAATGGAATCTTTGTGTATTTTTGGCCTGAAAGTGCCTTTAAATCTAAAATTTAATGAGAAGATAAATACTCCTTCTATTATTATATTTCATGTGGTATCAAATTTCTATTTTGCGGTGTCTTAGTCATTCGTTTTTAAAAATCTTCGATCTTTTTATTTTTTTCTTATTTACGCGTCTTATCAAAAAAGTTCGTCTTAAATAGTTTATTGAAATTCAATGTATTGCAAATTTTGAATACTTTTTGAATCAATTAAAACTAATGGAATCAAATTATGGTGTGTTTCCTTTCATTGAAATCATCAACTGTACTTGAAAATTAAAGCATTATTTCAGGATGAAGAAGAGTTAGTTTGAATTATTTTAACCGTTATCACATAAGTAATAATGATTACTAATCAATGATTCATTGATTAGGGCAAATTTGCAAAATGAACAAGTTTTATAATGATTGTAAATAATTTTAGTTATTTAGCTACTCTTAAGTAGCTATTCACTTTCAGATTTAAAATGTCTTGAATTCTTATCTACCACAATTGAGGGTGGTTGAGACCCAAAGTACAGTACTGTATTTCTCTACTTTAACCCTTCACTTCCCAATGGTGCAATCGTAAAAATATCACAACTTCTTCAGATTTTGACCGATCTAGCTGACCGAAGAATCTCTAAACAGAAATTCACAAAATGAGACTTAAGCTCTTTTGCTATCTTCTAGACGATGATTAATTTCATACAATGGCTATCGTAAAAGTGGATCGCAAATTTGACACTACCATGTTTCTGTTATCAAAATTCCCAAAAAATCTTTGGGAAGTGAAGGGCTAAATCCTTCAATGATTTACTTTCTGAGTTTTTCTAGAAATTTTTTTTTTTTTTCTATTCGGTATTAATTTGAAGACTGATAGCTCCTTAACTATGCTTCGTATAAATTACCAATTTTTTAAGGCAATGCTAGGGATTTCTTGAATGGTTTCAGAGTCATCGTCTTACCATGTTGGACGTTCTACCAGTGAAACACTGTGTTGAAGGTATTAATTTAAGATGAATTAAATGTTATCTATCTTGATAGGTTTCATTTATCTACAAAAGCAGCTTTAAATGCGTAAGGAAATATTATTCTTGAATTCATCATCATTGTACGAATTCAAATATGAAAATACTGTTTTCCAGTTAGAGTCTCTAAAAAGGAGTTTTAAGTGAAAAGAAAGGTTAATTAAGGTTTAAAATATGTTCTTTTATCATATTAGTAACTATTCAACGAATATTTTTCAAAAGATAATTCATGTTCCACCCTACTGTTCTAAGGGGTGCCTAATAGGCACTGCCTATAGTAGCATGACAAGTAGTCATACTGAGGCGAACAAGTGTGTCGTTCCTTCTGCATGTAGATTTTAGTTAATGATTTTAAAGATGGCAAGAAGTGTTCCTAGACGATGTTTCGACCTATCAGGTCTTGTCAGTTGGACCATGTTTACCGAACCCCTCAATGGGATTCGAACTCGGGAACCATCTAGTCGAACTCTCAATTGCTAAAGAAAAAGTACTCGAAAAATAAAATTTTCTATATAAATCTGACTTGGAGTGTCGCAACTCGTTAGAGCGTTCGACAATATATATATGACCCGACCTTGACACTGTCCTACTCTGACTACGAAAATTATATTTTAAGAAAATTATAACCATTCTTCTCGCTAGACTAAGGTCGAACAGACATCATAATGAGGTTGCAATTGACAAGTCCTTATGCCAAGCCGCCAGATTAGTTCTCGAACAGATATGCAGGAGGGAGTACGTATGTAGAAGCGGCCATCATTTCTTTGGAGATAAACTAACTAGTGAGATCATGTTCTCAAATTTACCTCCTTTAGTCTCTGATGCAGTTGAAATGCTCAAGAATTATACTGAAAGTGAGTTATATTTTTAGGGTTCTACTCTTCAAGAAACTCTTATGAATATTAATTCAATATTAACAGTTGATTCTTGACAAACTAAATAAAATCAACGAATGGTTAAGAATAGTAAAAAGAATTTGAGTAAAATTGAGATAAAAGTTCATGAAAACTTTGTCCTATTATCGATTCCCAACTATTTCTTTCTAACCAATAGAAATCGTTCTTGCCAAACCTCTTTCTTCGCAATATGCATGTGAATATTTTAGCAATTATTTTTTCCCAACGATATAAGGCTCGAGGAGATTTTTCTTTGAACCATTCCCACATTTTTTAATAAAAGTGTTTATTAAAAAAAGTAATACACATGAATATTTTAGGATTGAATTTTTATAGAAAACAAGCAGTCATTTTTGTATAAAACCCCTTTTTATTAAGTAGTGCTCATGTTAACACTATGTCACCTTTAACTACGCAGCGACTTTTCCTCACGAGTTTTAGATCGAAGAATCAACAGTTAGATACGTTCTCTGCTACACAAATTTAAAGGGGACCAGATACACAACAAAACTAAAAATATTGAAACAAATTGAAAAATAGGCTACTATAAGCTCTATCGTTCAGACCCCTCCACAATCTTCTGTCGTCAAGTCCTCTATTTCAGGCTGCTAATTTCGGACTCTGCTAGAAACATGGTTAAATCCTTCAAGACCCTGCATATTTTGTATACAAAATTACACCATGCAGGGTGAACTGGTCCTACTACTCTTAAAGAAACAATTGTCAAGAATCATGACAGACAAAATAAATTCACCAACATCGGAAAGCCTCCTACCCCAGTAATCCCTAGATGTGGAACTTGGTACTATAACAGAAGCCTACCGGTGGTCAGGAAAATTATATGGGGCTGTCAAGATGACAGTAAAATAATACAATTGACACAGCTGATATCAGAGGCTGAGAAATCATCTAGTCAGCGGAGATTAAGCTGATGTTGAAAGTTACGTTCAGAAAAGGCTGGAATCGAATGACATCACCTCAATAATCAAAATTTAAGAACAAATATTTGAGTTGAAAAAGTGTCAACCGATTGAATGAAGCTTCTCAAAAATGTCATACTTTCCAAATATTTGGAAACATTTTGGAAAAATGTATTTAGGTTATAAAATGTATTATTTTAGATTTCAGGACCTATAAAAATAACAGGCATTCTTAAAATCCAAAGCTGACTACATCTTTTCCTTTAGGTCTAATTTTTACAAACAATATTATCCACTGTGGCGTTGGTCGAATGCACCATGAGAACAAAGTTCACTACCTTTTCTTGTGTAAGTGCTTTGATGAATGTACGCGAATTAATAATTCCTCAGTCAAACTAGCCAGTAAGTCAATTCCTCATTTACCAGAATGATATCACTAGGGCTACCCGACTGACTGAAACAGGTTTATTTTGTTTCGATCTATTGCGTTGTAAAATGCAAGAGAATGCGATTAATTCTTTTCTAGAGGTGTACGACTTTAGAAATGGACTATTCGGTCTACAAAGTTATTTTAATTTTGAAAAGACACGCCATAGCAGCAAATAATGGCAGCAATTAAAACAAATAATTACAGATTTATCAATAAGATATACAGGGTTTGTATTACAAGCCTAATCACACAGATGGTAATGGGATGCTGAAATTTTATGGAGTGAAGATGGGAATAGCATCATTCTATCTAATATTCATGTTTTAAAAAAAAATTATTATTATAAAACCAAATTTTCCGATCAAAAAGTTTATTTCGACAAAAATCTGACTTTTCTGTGTTTATTGATAAAAATAATGTACTTAAAATAATACCTCAAACTTGTAACTGAATTTAATAGATGCACAAACAAATTTTCTACTTGATGAAGAAAAAATAAAGTTGTTTACTCTCATAGTTTTTTAAAGGCTTCAATTTTAATGATGTTATCTTGAAAAAATAACTCTACAAAAAATCAGTTTTTCCTCTCATACAATTTATTTCTCAACTTTTTCACAAAAGTAAAAACATATTCAAGTAGACAATTCCAAGTTCTATCTAACAGCAGTTTTAGAAAATTTAACTTGTTTTAGGCCTCAAAATGTAATTAAAGAAATTGTATTAAAGGGGTTAATCATCATTATTTCTTTAATTTTAACTTTCTTAATAATTAATAAATTCTGAGAACTTAAAATTTACAAATTATAATTATTATTATAACGAAAATCCTTCTTTTTATTAGACTTTTTCCGGTATTTTCCAAGGTCAAAAAAACAACAAAAGTTTTTCTCGACGGACTATTTTGAGTAGCCTTAGATATAGCCAAGGATAGTATGATGAAAAATTATTGTTCTTTTACAGAAAATCAAAATATCATCAAACTCTGATCAACACTATTCTGTTTGGGTACTTTGAGTAGTACACTGCATAACTTGCTCATAAATATTTTCTACGGGTGAACGCTTTTGCGCAAGATTTTCGGGCTAGGCATTTTAAGAACTCATTTGATAAGCTCTTGAGTGAATACAAAAAGTGCACCTGGTACCCCTAGTTATGATTAATGGTCATTGATTATGTCATCTGACTCAAAAAATGCAAGATTATATAATTAATGTTTCGAATACTTTTCAAGATTATTCTGAAAGTGCCGAAATGTGAGTTTTTCCTCATGTTTAAAACCATGGAAATTCTTCATGTTTCTAACCTGCCAGCTTTTGCTATGATTTTTGATTTTCGTGTTGAGCCATAAGGTTTTATAAAAGTACTTTTAAATAAATAAAAAACCATGAGATGTTGTAAAATACACAACCAAATCGTACAATGAGAATATAATCAGGTTCTTCTGATAATTACTTTCCTCCATTTCAGATCTGAATTCTGTTCACTCTACTATATAAATCAGTAAGCCTTAAGACAATCTCTCTCTCTCAATTTCACTCTAGGCATCGTGTAGAACTAGGTCTTCCAGAACTTGAACTCCTAGAGAAGTGTTGCAGCTTCGCGTCAAGTGCCATACAGATATTGTGTGAGGACCCAGCTTTGGATTGCAAGGAATACTTTAAAGGATTCTGCTTGACATGTAAGACTATGGGCCTCTTGATGTATTAATTGGGGCCACCCATAGTACTTTTTCATTCGCTCAGCCCAGTACATTACCCTCTAAAAAACACTGTCTCAGTAATAGAGTCTCAGGACGCTAGACCAAGTATACTTTATTGAAGCATTTTATTGATAAAAGTTAATTTGAAAAACGCCAAAGAACACGTCAGGGTGATCTCGCCCTAATGCAGACGTCAAAGTAGATAAACAAATTTCTCACGGAAAGGTTTATAGAATATTGATTAAAATGAAATTTCACTTTCTTTCTGAGCACTGATGGCTACTCTCTATTAGGTTTTGAAGCAGTTTCTCTGCTGAAAAGAATAAAAACAGTAATGTATCTATTTATAATTATGAGGAATACTAATTTGAAAAAAATTCTTCTCATTGAAGATAGTTATTGAGAAAAATCAATTCAACTTTTTAACATGTAAAAAGATTCCATTTACAATTTCTAAAAATATTATTAGAATTATTTCATCTCCTCCAATTCAGAATTTAATGCTAACGACAATGAATGAATATATTTACATTTAGGCCGCATTTGGCACAAGGACACAAGATACTTTGGTGTTGGTGTACGCAGATCCGATGATAAGAATCACATTGTCTTTTGCTGTAAGTATGAGTGTTAAACCTCTTCTAAAATTGCAACCAGATCAAACAGAATTAACAGGTAAGTATTCATTGAAATAAAGAATAAGGGATATGGGAGAAAATTTAAACCTGTTTCTGAACAGTAAATAATTTGAGAGAGTATTTTCTAAGCTAGAACATCATATTTTCTCCCAAATCACTTATAAATTAAATTTTCCAAGGATCAGAAAAGTTAGTTTGCAAATAATGATTCTCTGGAGATTACTTTTAGGGAAGTTTCTTTGCACAACATTGTTGATGAAAATGAGACGCCGGTTGGATCGTATCCTTCTTCAGTTGTACAATATGAAAAGGTAGCATTCCCATACCATGGTTCCGTAGATTAATAATCCTTGTTCTAGCAATCAAGCTATATATATATCAAGTTTCACGGAACTCTGAGATTTCAAAGACAACTGAAGGAGAGAATGACTCAACCAGTCACAAAACGTCTTGTCTCAGATTTTTTTCAAAACTTTACAGATTTAATAAGAAAATTCCTTTTTCTAGATTCACAAACTCTGGTATGAGAGAAATCTTGATTATTTAAATAACACTGGTAACCTCACCAAAATAATGCTTCAGATGAAACTTTTGGCTTCTGTATTTATCTAATCATAAGCTGATTTCTCTCAAAGATCAACTTCGTGTTGAAATTATCAACGCCTAATCTCTACTGATGAAGTCTTGATAAAGACGAAACACGTCTAGAGATGGCAACAAGTTTCCTTCAATGAAGAATACTGTTGTATCCATAGTTTCGAGGTGAAGCTAGAACTTGTTTGGTTTAATTTTGAATAATATCATCTCAACTAATGAAGGCTGAAAATTGAATTTGTATCTTAGTCGCCAAGTTTGTGAATGAGAGCAGTCAAAAGTTAGTTCTTCCAAGCTCATTAAAATGTGCACGAAACATCCTGCATCAAGACTAAAATTTTTTTAATACTTTCCTAGAATGGAAGAGCACGCTTTGAAAGAAATAAATAAGTTAGTCAAAAATGCTGTTCTCTATTAAAAACCGACAATTTGATAAGGGGTAGATGTCATCAGCAGTGGCGTATGCATTTCCCTCAAATTACAACACGTTGTTGTATTGCCTAGATTCTCGAGCTGAAGAATTTTTTAGTTTTATGCAAAATTCATGATTATAAAGAAAACCTTGAATCATTATATTTAATCAATACCAAACTTGAAAAATATTGCTTATTAATATTGCTTAAAGATGGAGGCAAGCAAAGGGTTTCAAGTCTATCACAATTGACAGGGAACTATGTGATTCAGCAGATATGCAAGCCAAAATCATTGCCACAACTGACGATCAAAGGACTGACTCAGAGCATATCTTCACAGGGACCATATTGACAGGTATCTCGTAATCTATTTTTAAACAAGATTTTAGCCAGTGAAGTTATCAAAAAGGCACAAGAAACAAGTATAGACATCTTTCATGTTTTTTTGGGATCAAGACCCATAATAAGATTTGATGAAAAGGTCTGACATGAATTTTTCAATTTAGCAAACTTGGTATTCCTTAGAGAAGCCACCTCGTTTGGTATTGGACGTCACATTCTTAAGTCTAAGAGCTTCATTGTCCTTATACGTGAGTCAACATCAAATTAAGTGATATAGGTTAGAGGCTGATTGATCTCGACTTGAATCTATCAGCTTGTACATATTTCGCAGAACCTTGGCCTTTAATTATAAAGTGGATAGGTTTTGCAATTCGGTTAAATTAAAAAATGTTGAATCTTTAAAAATTGTCAATACCACTTGTATTGAATAGGGTATTCAGGGATCTCTTGTTGAATATTTACAATTTTCAACATAAAATTGTAATCTTTTGAAATCTTATAAATTTTTCAAATTTAGCTGGAAATCTGTTGCAGTTAGAGTAAGTTTTAATTGTTTTTCTTTGAGGATTTACTTGAAAGCGTTTAAAATGAGCATTTTCTACCTCATCTTAGTTACGACTTTAGAATAAACTACTTTAATAAATTCAAATTCACAAAAAAACGGTTCAAGTTCTTGATTTGGACCGTAGATATTGCTTTATTTTTGGCATCACATTTTGAAATAATGAGGTTATCGGCAATTAGAGGAAGGATAATAATTCTTGTTTTTAAATGTGACATTTTTTGGTTCAATCTCTCTAGGTGAGGACATGTGATCTTTTTCAGGGAATTTTAGCTAGCCTGCTCTCTAGTTTTGTAGCTGTGAGAGGGTCCATCCTCATTTTTTAGTTATAGTCTGATAGCCAAGCTTATTCTGCGACACCATAGGCTTGCTTTGTCAAGCGCTTCCTCATAGTTGTCCGTTGGACGTCTTTTGTCATTTTGCTAAACCTCATGCTATAGCAGGTGATATTAAGGATTTGTAGAGCCGTAGACTTGACGTCGTAGAATAATGTTTTTCACAAATTCAGAAGAATACTTTGACATTGGCAGCTCTGTTAGTGTTCTTGAAATTTTTTTTAATCAATTCCTTTAATAGTATCCCAAAGTTTGCGCTCGATTCAGTATCGGAGATTAACAAGTGAGTCGATATTTTGATTTAATTGGGTTAACGAAAAAGGTTTTGAAACCTAGCACGAATAATTGACTGCTCGTAAGAATTAAACACTAACTTCTTTACGAAAAATCTTAGTGAAATCATGAAAGAGTTTTTCTGATAATGAGCTACTAAATTCTTTGTTTTGTAAATTTCATTTTTCCCAACGAATAATCGGGCCAAATTAAAATTTTTGCAAATCTTCAAAATTCACCCGGACAATAGTGAAATCTCATTTTTATTTTGATTGCAGCGTTAAACAAAAGTCTATCTGAACTGTTCATAATAAAAATCCACTGTCTTTATGTTGCGATAAGAATACATTTTTTTCGGTAATTAGTACCGTGAAACCCCTGAAATGTTCGATATTCTCATAACATAAAGCTAAAACCAAGATTTCTAACTTTTCAAGGTTTATATTATCAGCTTGATAGAAGAAACAGCATATCTAAATATGCTTTTTGAATGCCCTATTAAATTAATAGTATTAATCATACATAAAAAGGTTAAAAAATTAATAAAAATATTTCATCTAGAATCCTGGGAAAAAGTGACGTTGCACTTTGTCCCCTCTTGACCCAAAGGGCTCGATTGGCGTTGCATAGAATATTCAACGAAAATGACAGCAGACAAATATTGACTCGTTTCATGAAGCAATGCATGATATTCAATACAGATGAAGATTCTGGTAGGTTCCCAGAGCACTTTTCAGCATTTTGCTACATATTTTTTCTAAACCAATAAGATTGAATCTGAAAATTTTAGCATCCAATTGCATCCGAAAAATGTGCAAAAATAGTGAGTAGATTAAAATTCTGGTGAAAATAAATTTTTTCTTAATTTCTATCAAGATAACCTTAAAGAATCCGTCGTGAAAGTCGGAATAGCGACTGCAGATTTTGACAAAAATACTTTTGCCTTTATTATTCCCTGTGAGTTGAAAGTCAATTGAACTGTCAAACTTTAAGAGAAAAAAAGCTCTGATTCAATAATCCTCTTTAATTCAAATTGAATTACTCAATTTAAAATATAGTTAAACAAAATGAATTGTATCCAAAGAAACTTTCCTTGTTTGAAGTATTATGACAATAATTGTCAAATTCGTAAATTCTCACTTGCATCCATCTCAACAAGTTCTTTCATTCATAGGCAGTTGCTTTAAAGAGGACTTCTCCCTAACAAGCATATATCAAATAATGGATCATATTCGGGTGTAATTATTTCATTTTAAAATTAATCTGTTCAGATTACGATCTAAACGACAGATTTTTGGAATTATTTCAAAGTCGGATGAGCTATGCAAGACAGCAAAGGATTTGGCGGAAAATAATTTTCTAAGCTGCTTCGACTTTAACAAAACAAACTTCCTAGGGGTGTTGTTAGATCGTGAGTCATCGTTCATTCTTCTCACCACAGGTTGATAGCGAAGGAATGCGTTGAGATCAGCTGTACAAATGATGAAAGTAAGCCTCGCCAGTAACCGATACTATTCTGAAAATAATACATAGATTCGATGCATATTTTCATCTGAAATATTTCCTTTAGGTATTCTACTCTCTCAAGATTCCTTGAGCTTAGGAGTTGGAAAGTATAGCCTTGGCGACTACACCTCAATCGTCTTTATCTTCAGTGAGTTTATTCATCTTTTAAATTGTCTTGAGGAATTTAATGGACCATTATTAATAGTAGATACATAAAAAAAAATATTTCTAAAGCTACTTATAAGTAACATCATATATTGTAAAGTTTTTATAACATGTGTCCGAGTTAAATCGTGAAAGCAATTCAATGAAATTTCTCTCAGGATTTTTATAGTTTTTTTTATAAATTTTACCTCGTATTTTATAGCTAGATTCCAAGGAAATGCCCACCCGTCTGGTATGTGTCTTGAAAAATAAATCATGCTATCATCAAATAGAATATTTTAACTTAATATGTTGAAATTCTAAAATAAAATTTTGTCAAGACCAATACAGAACAGAGTGAGTTGGGGGCATTGTTAAACCTCTCAGTCGTCTTGTCCTACTAGGATTACCCGTTATGGATAAGTTTTCATGCACTAATCTTTGGAATCCACTGTTTTTTGTGGGTCAAATTAAAATCTAGCGATCACAGATCTGTTATAAATTGCGATTTCGATAACTAATCAGAATGTAGCATCCAGCCTTTTCATTAACCTCTCTGCCCCACGAGTGCCCCATATACACTCGATAAAAATACATATTAGGCCTTCGAATTTTAACACGAATTTGTCATTCTTGAGAGAAACAGAAAAGTTTTTTTCTACTTAAGAAAATCTCCACAAACTAGGTTTGAGAATTAATTCAAAATAATTTTGCAACGAAGTGCGAGAGATAAAAACTAGTAACAAATTAGAGAAAAACTCAGAAACTACACAACAGATTTTAATGTAATTATCAACAACCATTCTTCATGTGGTCGCGAGTGTTCCTAGCTAAAATCCCAATTTCTAATTGAATCAAGTTATCGAACTTTTTGGGTGAATGAACTTTATTAGAATTTACTTGGGGAGAATATTATTTATCAAATTTAGCCCAACTGATTATGAATATGTGTGAGTTTAAATTATTAATAGGGTTTCGAAAAGTTACTTCTGATAAATTAATAAATGTATTAAAAACTAACTGAGCCAACTTTACTTTACCTTAAAAAGAAACTTTTAATTACATTCTCCCATGCTACAAGGGAATACTTTATTTGAGAATACTAGTGGAAATATGCAAATAAAAATTAGCAAAATACAACCAAAATAAAAAATTCCTTTCTGCTTTCAAGATGTTAATAACAATTTTGAATACACAATTCTATTTTAAAATATTTCATCTTTCAGAGAAATTAACCAATAATTAATAAATTATTCTGGCATGAAAGATCTTTATGCAATTTTAATAAACTTGTAACTAGTCATAGATAAAAGAGAGTAATATATCGAAATTCTTGCGAATCTTTTGATACCAGTTCGATGCTAGCTAGAGAAATGAATAAAGGCAATCATTTTAATTTAAAAATTGAATCACCATTTCGATTCAGAAATACTTTTCAAGCTTTTGTCTTTAAAGATTATCCATTAGTTGTCTTAATAATGTTGTGTCTGTAAAATTCACCGTCGCACTTGTGTTTGTAGAGCCCACTGGAGCAGTTGTGTCTGTAGAATTCACTATCTCTCTTGTGTCAAATTAATAGCTTTGTCGTGGAACGTTATTTATTTGACATTTATTTGTATTTTGATTTGCCATCCAAATATATATCACTCATACATAACAAGCGTAAGGTAGAGGAAATCTCAATATTTTTAGTAATTTTAATTTGAAACAAAATAGGCAATTTCTAAGCAAATGTTTTTTTTTCTTAGAATTGAGTTTCATGGCCGAGTCTAACTCTCTTCGGGTTCACATGAGGGGTTATAATGGGGGAGGAAGTTTTAGAAACTATTTACATAGTAAATTTGTTTCAAGGAGGGAGGAGACCGGAATCGAACCCACGCCATATGAGATATCATATTAAATGTTAAAAAGGCTCCAGGATCTCGGTACCTTATCGAGGATTAACTTTAATTGTTTAAACTATTCTAAGAAACCAGACAAGAAAGGCATTTGGTTGACAATTTTCTTTTATCACAAATACCTTTGGTTCTCTCAAAAATCGATCACCCAAGTAACCAATCAGAATCTTTGAAGCAGAAAAAAAGGCAGAAAGTTTTTTAGATTTATTTCTTCGGGTAAAGCTTCAATCTCCTCTTGCTTTGAATTTTATTCTCTTGAGATGATTTTGGATATTTTGAAAAGGGTAAAAATCTTTTCTAATCCAAGTCTGAGAATAAAGATTACATAATAAACAGGGCTAACAAATGCTCAAGTAAAAACTTTGAACATGAATACATTTCACTTATTTTTGCTTTGAGAAAGAATACAAAGATAATGATGAATTTCTAAACCTAATTCTTAGAGATATTCTAAAATAGTGGTCGAAATGTAACGTTGTATCTTATATAGATCTAAAATTTTTTATCCTTCAAAAAGTTAGAAAATGATTCAAATCAGTCATTAACGATGTGCGGAAACAAATTCTGTTATGCATTGGGATTAGAATAAAAATTATCTAAAGAGCAGACACAAGTTTTATTCACTTTGTTTACTACAGAGTACTGTATTTTTAACCGCTTTCTAGTAAACGTTAGATTATTTTAAGTTGAAAATCTGAATAAACCACTTGAATTCTGAAACATATAAACGATTGAATGATTTTTATCCTACAAAATAACTTTTTCTAAAATTTTTAAAAATTAAAAAAATTATAATCGAAGTAAAATTCTCATCTATGATCTTATATAAACTTCGCATCTAATTAATTTCTTCAACTAATCCACGTATCAAACCTATAATATTAAATAAGGATTTAATCAAGAGTGAGTAACTTCAGGAATATTAATGTTTCTTTCAAGAAGCTCTTCATGGCCACTGACCTACGTGAGTAATCATTTGAACACTTTTTTTATTGGATCTATTCTCTTTTAATTTTTTTTATCCAGAACAAAACGATGATTTTCCCGAATCATATGATGAGTAAGCTCTTAATTCCGTCAGCCTTTCCATGCTATGCATGTAGAGATGTTCTTATGACTTATTTTTGAAGGGGTTTATCTAAAAATTCTACAAAATAGAAACTATTAATCAGAATACTATTTCATTCAAATATTTTTTTTATTGCGATTCTTAAATTTTTGATCCTTTTGAATGTGGATTCAATTGAAATATACTCGGTTAGGTGAAACTCTTCTGAAATAAAATCTCAAATTTATAGACCTTCTATTTTCGAATAATATTTTAACTGATACAGCCTATTATATAACATCTCACAAGTCATCATTTGGGCGACCAGAGATATGCGCTCGGAGTTGAAAAATGTATTTTTCCCGAAAATAAAATATCATTCGATAAAATTAAAAAAAATCATGTTGAGATAGATATACGTGTTTTTAAGGTTTATTGAAAGGAGTTTTATTTTCTCACGGAAGCTAACGTAGATTGAGCAATCCTCAATGTCCTTGATATCATTTTTTCCAAGACGACTTTCGATGTGTAACACTTGTTAGATCTTGCCTACATATACTAAAAAAACTGACTCACTAATTGAGAGAACAGATATCTCTTGGCATATAAACTGTAGAGCGCTAGTAAAGGCTCTCTGAGCCAGTAACTAGGGATATTATATGTAAAAGTATCGCTTCAGCAATTAGAAGATTTTTACTTATTTGTTAAATCAAAAACTCCTAGCTAGTTACTAAAACGCTAAACAATGAAGATAAATCTAAAATAGAGTCCCCACGCAAATTCTATTTTGACATTTTCAAGTTTCAAAACCTGCTCCACAAGAATATTGAGTATGCATTTGGTCGCCCTTGTCATAATAAATATTTTTAGATTTATTGACGGAACCATGAATGAAATTAAAGTGTGAGTAATATATCGGGCTCTATAAAAGGTCTTGCTAAAAATGAAATTGCTCACTTTTCGGAAAGTGGGGTTGTCATTCAGCTTGAATTGCAGATTATAAATCTTTAAAATGACATAAATCCTTGATTAAATTTAATTTCCACATTAGATTGAGAATGGAAATGGGTCTTCCGCAGATTGAATTGGACGTGACCTTGTGTCGAATAGCAAAACTAATCCTCAATGATGTTTGTGAAGATAAATATATTTGCAAGGGCTCATCTCACGAATTTGGGGAAGATCTAACTGGTAAACACACATTTACATCCATATATTTTTAAAGGTGCACTTGCCGTTAAACAAATAATGAAGAAGCAATATAGTTAGTTTTCCTCATTCTAATACATACGATAACATGATTTAAGATTGAGACAGCCACTTCGTAGATAGTTTCACATTGGTAGTTGCACGAAAAAAATTCCCCTTTGTTCTAGAAATAAAGGCCTGTTTTTCAAGCACTAATCACTGAAAAAATGTCAATACATTTATAGTATAATTTAGTAAAAAATTATCAACATGACTACTTATCAGGCCACTGCTAATTGAAAAATGTTTATCAAGTTCTCACATTTTTGAGAAATATAGAGGATGCTGAGGACAAATTCGATGAAAAAATTTCTTCAAATAACCTCAATCATCTTTCGGATAAGCACTACTCATAAGTAAACTATGGTTGAAAAAATCAGATTCAATCAACTACCAGTTTGTTTTTGCATTCGGAGTTAATTAAAAACTCATTTTANAAAAATGAAAATCTGTATTTTGTTTGTCTATAGGCNCCTAAACCACTCATCCAAATGCTTTGATTTTTCGCATGTATGTACTTGTAGGTTA
>JJOG01006208.1:0-20648 GCA_000715275.1 Gyrodactylus salaris
TCACGTTGTAGAAGATTTAAAATTTGGACAAGTATGTAACTGTGTTTGAATAACAAGACATATTTATTCTATTTTATTGACTGTATTCTATTGATCTTCAAGGAAACCGTAAATATCTCCCAAACTAAATATTTTAGAAAAAATTCTCATAACCGAAAAGTTCTTAAAATTTAATTTTCAGCCTAGAAAAGTATCAGGTCGGGTCTTAAAGGGTTAAGATTCTAAAAATGTGCATATTTATGATATAATCAAAAGTTAGACCAAATAAAAGTTGTTTAATCAAGAATAAATAGATTGACATAAGCTATCCTTCATTGAACATGAAGATTCATTGATTTTAAAGTCTTATTCGGAACGCAGTTTTCATAAAAACTACTACGCAGAGTTGATGAATGTCAGCTGGACTGTTTTCACCATTGAATTTGAGCAGAAATGAGTGCGGTGTCACTTTTAAAGAAACAGATAATGTTTGGGTCGGCTACTGGGGTTTATAAATTTTCATTATTAATTTATTAACACCTGTTCTCATCTCTACAAATTTCATCAATTAGTATGAAAATTATTGGGAAAACTAACGCTATTCCAAAAGTGTAAATTGGAAATATTTTGAAAAATCATGTATTCTAGCTTGCAACTACATCTGTCTTTGCCAAGATTAATTTATTTTGGCCACCATCTCTCAAACTAACATTAAGATTTGAAAAAGTGGAGCTTATACGGAATAAAGTGTAATTCTCAAGCGTAAAAAGAAAAGTTTTCTCTTGTGACCCAGAAATGAGTCATTAAAATCAATCAGAGTCATTTAATTCAAATGTTAGACCAGAATAAAAGAAATACCCTAGATTGAGTAACAGACTTTAATAAATAGACTTTCCGCTCCAACAAACTATAAATTGACTATTTCGGTAGTGAATACTTTTTGGAAAAAATGTCTGATTCGCCATCGCTGCTCATCGGGAAGATTAAATTCTCGTTCAAAGAAACAAACTTGTCAAACAATTATCAATGGAAAACTGACCTTAGAACATGAAACACGTCTAGAAGCAAAACCTATCAGAATTATAGTTTTGAGAAAAAGTGAAGGCTTATTCTGAATTTTTGTTTTGAATAAAAAGTCAGTTGATTTTTAAAAAGCTCTCTGAAAGTGTGCGAGTTTTGGATTCTGAAAAGCACCCTAATGTACCTGAAGAAAACCTGTGATTTCTGTCATTTGATAACTCTCTCAAAAATGTTTGAATTGATCTGACTTTTTGACAAAACTCTCTTCATTCTCTCAAGTAGAGTAATCCAATTTTTTTATCTCTCTTCGACTTTTAGTTCTCTTAAAAATAGATCTTATGGTTAACCAATCAGAAGCTTTCATGGGGATTGCCTATTTCATGTCTCTTATAGACTTTGATGTTTCTTTTTGTAAAAATTTCAAGAAAGGAAAAGAAAGCCACAGAAATCTTTGATAATTTGATCATTGAAACGAGTCAGAGAGGCAGAAAAAATATTTTATATTCACTTCTTAGAATGGTTATGAGATTAAACCGTAACTATTTACTGAATATTGCCTTGATGAGTTTATTTCTCCAGAATGCTTAATTTAAATTTACTTAAATTATGAAAAACCTTTTGTAACAATTTTATCTTAACCTTCCTAGCTAAAATGGGTCCATCATGAAAACCTTGCTTAGATTAGATAAAATTTAATGAAAAATGGGAGCGTTTTGAAAAATATTATTTCCACTCTCTGTCAAGTGAAAACTAAAAATGTGAATAACGATAGATTGAGATTCTACCTAACCGTATAATTAATTTTAATCTAGCATGTGATGAGGCAAAGTTTTGAAGCATCAAACTTCCGGGGATGCTAGCGTGAAGAGTGGGAGGGTCAAGAAATTAATTTCTCATATTTTTCGAAATTCATGCAAACTCTGCTCAATCTTCAAAGCAATGAGCACAGTCCTCGGAAATTGAAGAAAAACTGGCAGCTACCAAAATACGGCCTCAAAAGAATCCCGCCAAATTTATTTTAACAAAAACCTTTCAAATGAACTTCATTGGCTTATTGTTTTTTTATTTGCTTAGCTTAAAATTATAGAAACAACTTTCTCAATGTTATCTGTTAAAAAGGTTTATACAAGACCTGTTTATTTAAAGTTATTCTCAAGGAACAAAAAAACTGGTCACTTAAATAAGGAATGATTTGTTGGCGAATCGTTGAATACATATTTTTCGATAATTTTAAAATTTTAACTCAAAAATGGAGAATTGCTTCATGCAATCCTAGACAGCGTTTCTAACAAGAAAGAAATTATGTATAAAATCTATGTCACATCACATTCTGGATATATATACAGACACACGTATATATCTTGCTCAAAAATATATTTAAAAAAATAACAACTGTAGAAAATTGTACAGAGTAATTTCATTCCTAAAGCGAGACACATCTTTATGTGTACAATGTACGCATACACTCTGTTGGGAAGATAATCGGTTTGTAGGCTTGTATTGTACTACATTAGAATACAGTAGTATATCTACTTTCCTGCTCAGTATTAAAATTCATTGAGTATTGAAAAATGTCGAAAAAATATTCTTTTCATCTTTGAAAAACTTTGTCTCAAATCGCCTTCATTTTCAAAAGAGAAAAAAAAACCTTTCTCTGCAGAATCACAGATCATTCCACTGCATGCTTGGATATGAATTAAAACATTTTCTCTTTCCAATAGAATGTAAATATTTACACAAGCAATGAAATATTAATCGTTTTTTAAGTAATCAATAGAGATAATTACAGATTTCGGTTTGATACTAAACATTCTAAAGGTCCCTATGAAATTAATTCGGTTGATTTAATCTCTTACGTGGAGATTTATAGTAAAACTCACATTTCTATAGCCTTATTCCAGTTGATCACATAACCGGAGGTTGTAAAGTTTTTCGTATTGACAAAGTTGACATTTCCCCTCTCAGTTCCAACGTAGAGCCAGTTGCTTTTCAACGAAAGATAGGCTGTGGAAATTCTAAAACACAAAAATCAACATCTTAAATTCATTCATAATTGAATCTATTGAATAGATCAAGGGATTTTTACACAATTACCATATTCGGAATTTGGAAAAATCCTAAATATATTTCAAAAGGATGCATTTCAGCATTCGAGTCAAATATTCGACTAACCTCTCTCGTTTGAATTGTATTGAGCCAATGATTTCAGGAGGATTGGCTTTAATATTCCATAAATGAACAATATCATCCTGGCATATTGATAGGAATTGGCCAGAATTTATTAGAAATATTATCTTCAAGACACAACTATCGGAAGGATGATTTAGAGTATAATCGACTTCTGATTTTCCAAATCTAAAAAATTCAGAGAAAACATGAGTTTAGTCAACTTTTTAGCCCTCCAAATTACAAAAAGGGGAATAATTTACATTTTAATTCTCCCATTCTTGGTTCCAACCGCCAAGAGTTTTTGTATTGGATCAAAAGCAATGCAGTTGGGTTCGCATGGAAATCCATGAGTAACGAGCTAAAAATGATATTAATTTGAATTACACTCTTGTAGGAAAAGTCCTCAGATTTCAAAAATTCATCAATGTCTATTGGACGCTTGGAGATTGAATTCGACTGAGATTGTGGCATATTCCATGATTTTAATCCCTCAATGACTTTAAGTATTTTCATAGATCGACCAGGCATTTTTAAAAGATGCTTTTCAATGTTAATTTTCCAACAATTACATTATAGTGTGCATAGAATAAATTCAACTACGTTCATAAACCAACATTTCCAAATTACTTCATTATAACAAGAAAATAACAAGCATTCACATTCTAGATTTTGTTACTCTCAGTGAAATATTCAAATTTTCAAAGTAAATTTTTTCGGATAAAAGATGGGCGATCGCTATAATATCCACACACAGCTTGAACATTTGCAGTCAAAGTATATTGGAACCGGTCATGCTGATACGACCAAGTGGGAGTGGCTAACTAATCAACACAGGGATTCCTTTTCCTCTTATCTCGGTCATCATGACCTCCACAGTATGATTTCAGTTTGTGAGAATGAATCCAAGGCACGAGTCAAGTTTAATCTCATCGGAAAAATGCTTCAACCCTGTGGACCACCTCCGGAAAAGCCTGAGTGGTGGTGAAGGAACTTTTTTTATAAATAAAATTCTCAAATTTAACACTTTTCCACTTTCTTCAACAGAGATTGAGCTTCCTTCTGAGGTTTAGGTAAAAGTAATGTGAGACAGTTTTTTCTTTTTAAACATATATTCATTTATTTTAAAAACTTTCTTAAAGACTGGAGGCATGTTCTGCGTGAATCAAATTGGCTCTCTCTTTTTCTCTCTCTACACACATTCACACCTAGAAAGAGGGTTGTAGAATTAGCGATGGAAAGAAATGCAAAATATTCGTTCATATATATTTATTCAATTAGTGGTAGGATATCTTACATCTAGTCGTACAGATGCACTAAGGAGTCCTGAAGATAGTCGGAAAGAAGCTGGGGCATCGTCTAAATCTGCATAATATATCTTCATGTGGCTTTTTAATTTCTTAGCATTAATACGATCCCAAAAGTGGTAATAGCCCTGTTCCGAAGATGTCTCAACTGTGACATTTTCATTGGGCACACGGGTTAGCCACAATTGTTTCTTCGTATGGAACCTCCAATGCCTTTGGTATCTAGAGAGAGAGAGGGAAAAGTAATTCAATAACGACCCGTTTGAAAAAGAGCAAAGGAATACTCACAATTCTCTGGCTGCAACAAGTTGAATTTCCTCGCGACAACAATTGTAAAAGAGCCAAAAGAGCGTGGACTCTGCCAGTTTATCGAGCGGAGGATCAGGAAGGTAATCCGAGTTCATCATTTGACGAATGAGATATTCCGAAGGAACTGGATAGTCGATATCCTGGGGACGCCCAGTCGATGAGTCATGACAAGGAGAGACGAATGCATTGAACATTTCATCGGATGTGTCCCACTTGATATTCAGCGAGTTGAGGTCCAGGCCGGGTGCTAGCATATTCAACGTGGCGTCGTGATCTCCCACACGGATTAACTTGAGGAGACCGATCATGCCAAATTTGTCGGAGATCATATTCTTGGGGATTTTGGTAAGATTCTGTCCATTATTGCCCGTAGTGAAGCTGGGATTGTGGAGAATGCTAGACCCAGGTGTTGCTATAGTATTGGTAGAGGTGTTTGCGCCAATTTCCGACGGAAGATGATTGTTTTGCTGATAGCTGGTTACATGACTGGAAGTGGCTGAAGAAATTGTCGAGTTATTATTGGCCACTGCGGCCGCTGACCCCGGCAACGCCGGGAAATCATGGTCGATTGAGAATTCTGGGCCATTTTGAAATGAGTTGAAAGAATTAACGGAGCCATTTACGAGGGAGTTCTCTGATGATTGTTGCTGTTGAAGTGCTGACTTTGATGTGGCGTGGAGAAAGTTTTTGGCTGCACTTTGATTAATGTTGCAGACAGCAGAACCGGGACTATAGTTCCCATTTAGACAATTGGATTGCTTAGCGAGAGAACCGCTCCCCAGAGTGCCTTGATTCCCACCTGGACGTATTGGAGGAAAGTCTGAGGGATCGAGAATGGAGAATACGGCAGGGTTGTTATTTAGTGAACTTGGGCCAATGATCCGAGATTGCAATGAAGATGTCTTTGATGAAATACTTGATGTTGACGTCACAGTGAGGGCGTTATTGCTACCAGAGATGAAATTCGATGGGAAAATTGAAAAGTCATTCAGAGCCGCTGTCGAAGGACGATTAAGTGTAGTTTTCGAGGGAATTAGTTGTTGCTGATGAAATGGCAAAATATTATTAGAATCCGAATTGTTATTTGTCGAGGATAGGAAATTTGATCGAATTTGAGAAGTTGCTGAATTATCACCGTTGCGTTGAAGATTGTTGGACACTCTGAGATTAAACATTGATGAGTTGAGCTGATCTGCGGTGTTCACGGAGGAGTCAAAGTTTTGATTTTGTCCAATACCCACTCCCCCGGATGGTGATAAGCCACTTCCTTCCGTTGATGCCAGATTTGTAGAGTTTAGCAATGACTAGAAGAAATTATTATAGGCATCAGAAATCGATATGCAACTTGAGAAAGAGAAAAACATTTCTCTTGTATAAGAATCTATTCTTCTAGGTTTTTAGTTTTGAATCAAGATTTCCTAAACTTTGTTAATTTTCAAGCGATTTCGAAGCTTAACCACTAGGTTAACCGTTAACATGTGTGGTTTGGGATTTTTAAATTATGAAACAAAATCGTATAAAGGAATGAGCTACAAGAACCTATTAACCTTGAAGCTGTACCTAGATTTCAAGTAAATTTTTTTTCACAAATTAATTCTACTTTTGTTTTGGGAAGATATGTTTCTGTTGAAAGTTCCTAAGATTGGGGCGGAGAATTGAAATAATATAATTGGCGAAACTTTGTGATATTTTAAAATGAACTGTTAGTTCGGTATAAACAACTAAATTAAAAATATTAGGAGTAATTATGTGAAATATGGCTATTTAAGAGAACCTATGGCAAATAGTTTAATATTTATTAAAACGCAAAACGATTCCTCTTAGAATGGCTCAATAAATCATGAAATTTAAAAAGAGATTAGCCGTATCGTAATAGCTAAAAGAACTAATGATTATAGATTTATGTCAGAGAGTTCCATTCAGAACTTACTCGCTTCTCGAAAGGATTAAAAGGTTTGTTAGGCTCTGAGATTAGACTACGACCCATGTTCAATCTGTAAAAATGAATATTAAATGAGCAGTTATAATAATTTAATAAAGAAATGGTTGACTAACGAATGTTGTGAATTCCAAGAGACGTGTGAATCAGATGTATAACGTCTAATGGAGAAAGTAATAGATTAAAACATGAGCGCTTACTGTCCAATTCCTGCCATATGAATAATACATTTGGAATATTGAGCACAAGTGTTGAGTAATCCAAAATTGTTATATTTCTTTAATTTTGACCAATTTTCAATTTTTCGGCTTTATTACCTACCAAGAAATGGATGATATATTGAGTGAGAGGATTGAATAATTAATAAAAAATCGAATTCAAGCATATAATTCCGTTAAATTACCTATAAATTGGGCTATATTTACAAAGAGAACCAACAGGGAGAAAGAGCTAATCAAGTGCGGCGTCTTTTTATATGAAATTAATGCGATTAAACACAAAACCCAAAATTTAAAGAATCAGTTTTAAAAACAAAATCTATTGTGGCAAATCAAGTCTTGTTAAATTTTCATTCCTTTCTCACGGTTAGAAGGAGTGGTTGATCTGACAGTGAATATTCTTTCAAAATAAGTAGAATGAAAAGGAAAATTAGTTATTTTAGATGCAACCCACAGTTGTCAACAACAATGACTAAAAACAAAATTTTCTCGTTAGCTTCCTTATTATAAAGATAGTCAATAATACACACTTTATAATATAAAGTTTATATATATTAGATTGAAAAAATTATTGAAGAAATTGATTTTGTGTCTGAAGGATCATTTTCAGATTGGCATTCATTGAAAGTTTAATTTAAAATATAGATTTCCTACTTGATGTGAATAGAATCTTGAATATGGTCAATCAATGAAAAAAGAGGATCATTGAAGCGAATGAAAGTTATTTCTGATCTCTATGTGAAAATTTATGATTTCTCTCTTTTATAAGTTCTAAATTAGAACTTGATGAGATTCTCTTCAAAGGATACTTGTTTCCGCTGGTTTCACAGCAAACTTTCACAATTAGATAATCACTACTAGTCAGTAGATGAATCTAGTATATTTCTCTTAGAACAATCTCTAATTACTCATTTGATTGACCTAAGAAATTGATTGATTTGATTCAAATCATTTGAATGACTTCAAATCAGTTTACACTCAAATGAATGTTAAAATTTATACCCAATTCTTCATATATATATTCTGTATATTGAACTAGGAAAAAGTTCTTCCTCAAATTCATCAGTTTATTGTGTATGCGTTGAAATGCTTTCACTGGAACCGACATTTGAGTGGATTAAAATAATTTATTGTTGTGTCTACTAACAAGTAACATTAATGGAATAAAAAATACATAAATATATCATTCTTTTCGAAATTATTAACGATAGTTATTCATAGGACAAGAATTAAAAATAATTCACTAGAAGAGATGTTAACTTGGGTCTCAAAATGTAATTAAAGTATCATTAACTGTACTTGAAAAGTCAGGATAAATATTTTTTGGACTTTTGGCTTCTGAATCATAAAAAAATCAAATCATAGAAAAAATTTAACAAGCATTAGGATTAGGAGCAAAAAAAGTTGAAAATAACAAAATCTTGTCACCACTCATTGAGTAGTGTTGCTTTTCGTTGAAGTGATTCTCATCATCAGATGGATTCTTTAACAGGAAGAAAAAATTTAATTTTGATTAACAGCAACGTAAAAATAACGTTTTATATTAAATAAATGTGGATTACAAAAAAATCACTAAATATCAAACAAAAGTTATTGTTTTTTTCTCGAAATTATACATTAACGGAATTCTTGAAGGTTTTCCTATACTTGTAGGCGTAGAATATCAAGACAGACGCTAGCATACCAATAGCAACTGAAGTTAGACACAACACAATGGGGAACGTCGATATCCCATACGTCTCGATAATCAGAGAGGCAAAGAATTGATAGGACACCGCTCCGAAGCTCCCTCCAACGTCGCAGAACAGAATGATCAAGCCAGTCACACGACTCATACGCCCGAATACACCCAGCGTCGTTGGGAAGAGTGGGCTCTTGAAGAAGGCAAATATTGTCGCGAAAACCAATAGATTAATTCTCGTCGCTGGCAAAAATGTCAGGCATGAGCTGAAGACGATCGAGCCGATAATCTGCGTTAAATACAGCCACAAAATCGGCACTTTAATCGATAATATAGCCACACAAATGCGTCCAACGCTGAACAATAACCAGAACAGTCCGTGTAACAGCAACGCGTCATCTTTTGACGCTCCATCGACTCCCTTTTCAGCGTAGGAAAACAGGAATTTACTCGCGATTCTCTCATTTCCGACTAAGCAAAAGTAAATCGCAGTTATCAACACTATCAGATAGGGATTCTCAAGTTTAGTCTTTGCAATCCATTCCTTGAGACTGGCCTTGAGCTTGGTTAGGCCGGACATCTCATCGGAAGCTTCGTTGTGCCTCTCAAGGACCAACTTCTTTTCATAAGTCTCACGGCCTATAAAGTACCGATGCCTTATGAAGAGGACAATAAAAACTGCTGTCATAACTCCATTGCATATTGTAGAGGTGATGAACGATGGTACTATTCTGAGTATGCTGTTATGATCTGACGTGACGTTGAACAGCTTTATGACAAACGCTGTGATCAGCCCACCAAAGCCATATCCAGAATGCATAAAGTTGAATGGGCCAGAGGATCTATCTAACCATAGATAGCTAATTATCGGATTCCCAGCTGTCGACAGGGTCCCATGTGAGATGCCGGACAGGAAGATGATAAAATAGAAAAAGTGAATATTCTCCAAGAACGGAATGACAGTGGTCGTAAGGCCGCCAAGGGCCAATGAGAGGCTGACAAAAATGTACAAATGATCGTCATATTTATCACTCATGTAACCCCCGAGAATTGAACCAAACAAATATCCAGTTGATCTTATCGACAGGCCTTTTCCATAGCCGATGTATGTGGTGTTTAATTGTGTCATTAACGTGGTCATAAACGGTCCGAATAACTCTCCATAATATCCGAGGCATAGCCAAGATAGAAATAGCAATACTGTGATTATTATCTTGACGAATTTCTTGTCGCAACTGTAAATATTCAAATCTTCCTCTTTGGTTATTTTCATAATTTTTTTTCAATATTTTCTTCGTCTAAATTTTTCAATCTGAAAATAACAACAATTAATTTATTTAAATTAACCTGGTCTCAAGCAATTATTATGCAAATGTCTATTGTCTAATTGAATAACATTGTACCAACCAAAAGTTGAAAACGCTGTCATGTTAATATACATATAATATATTTTAAATTTTTGAAAAAAAAAAACTTTTCGACGGATTACGTACTTGAATACTATAATTCATTGAGAGAGAGAGAAGATTTTGACAAACTATTTTTCTTTCTTTCATTGCAAAAGTAAGAGGATATTTCAACCAATGATGTTGTTGGATTCTGACGAATTCTTATTTTGTCCAATGGAGGAAATTTAGTCATTTACACAGACATTTTCCATGAAATATCTATTTCTCTCTCTTTCGTATACACACTACAATTCAGTGTAGTAAACTGTATTTTTTATTGATGCTTATCATAGTATGCATTTATAATTCACATTTATTCTTTTAATTAGCATACAATTTCTACCTTTTTCACACCGACATTGAGGTAGAAAACTAGAAGAAGATATTTAGGCTTTAAGATCCCTTATCTTCAGATGATTCGTGAGGTCGCGGTTTTGATTCTCACACGAAGAGTCGTAAGAGAACTTTTAGCAATTTAAAAAGGTTGATGCTTCGAATCAATTTTTAATTTGGAGTAAATAGTTTCAACTATGACATGTTAAACTTCAAGATGAATTGACAGGTGAAATTTTTGTGACCATTATAAAAAACTATTTTATACATTTTTTTTCTTCCTCAGAGGACACACATCGTCCTGTCAATTGACTAGAGTTTGGTGACAAGCTTTTATTATCAAGATGAATTCATAACTTACGATTCGTCACGCAAAATCGTTTCGTATCTAGATATTCTGAAAGAGAGTTTTGTAGTTCTAAATATTAGGCAGTATTATGAAATACGGTCTTGGCATATTTTGACGAATCATGTGCTTGATAAAAAGTTAACATCCAGTCAGAAAAGTAAAATCTGTATTTATCCAAAATTTGATCCTTTTTTAATATAAGACGTGGAAATTAAAAATGAATGAAAAAAAATCTTGCACAGCAAAACCGCTCTCAATTTTACAAATTGAACCAGATCTGAACTAGATAATTTTATCTAGTTTAAACCAACAGAAATATCCTTTGTCAAAATAGTAAAATAAAATCATAAATTTAAGAAAATCTAATTTTTGGCCAGAAAATATAAATGTTCTCTACTTATGAGTAGTTAGTATCCATTTATTTATTCGGAATTCTGGATAATACTTTTTTCAATAAAGAGAGGTCCATTATACAGTGAACCATTGTTTGTGTATTGATTATTTTTAATTTCTCATTTTAATCAAAAAGAGATTAGATTTCAGATTATTTGTAAAAATTTGCATTTAATTTTTCCTTTTCGCCAATTTAGATGAAATGTGTCTGCTTCTATCTACTTTGAATTCTGAGTTGCAAATCTCACTGTAAAATGTAGTTTTTTTTTCGAAAGTCAAAACTTTCAGCGTATTTAACAACTTAAGACTTCAAATCTAAGGGATGGATGGTGTAGTGGATTGTTCCCCAAGTCCAATGAATATGATATCTCATATGGCGTGGGTTCGATACCGGTCTCCTCCCTCCTTGAAACAAATTTACTTTCTAAATAGTTTCTAAAACTTCCTCCCCCATTATAACCCCTCATGTGAACCCGAAGAGAGTTAGACTCGGCTATGAAACTCAATTCTAAGAAAAAAAAACCTTCATTAACTAAGCAATTTCAAGCTCCTATAAGCCTAGTTAAAACTTTAGTAAATTTGGAAAATTCATCAATGATGCATCATCGAAAATACTAAAAATTCCCTTCCTAAAATCAAGCCCATCATACCTAGACAATTTATTTGACCGTTTTCTATAATTCTCTTCAATGGTAAAAAGGAACTTTTTATGGAGAAAGGTGTGAAAAGAGAAGAGTTACCTCTTACTTTGAATTACACGAATTAAACGCTCGAAATTCTAAGGATATTGATTAATTACTAGGATTACGTCTAGTCAGGGGATTCGCCATTTATAGATCAACAAATCCGATAGAGCAGAAAAGATTCTTGTCTTTTAGTCTTGTAAGACTTATACACATGAACTATTTTAATCAATAAGAAATTTATCACATTTCAATAAAAAATCACCTCTCTTGATTGCTAGGTCTTACCTCATCCTTTATTAAATCAACGAATTAAACTCAGCATTTAAGTATTAAAGTGTCACACGCAACCGTTATGATTGCTTGTCTCTTGGTTGAAAAAAGAAGAAGATGTGTTAATAAATATATCTTGATATTTGGATGAATGAAGAAAAATTGAAAGATTTCTTAATCATATTCAAAATTTCTTTAAAATTTTTGTCTCAAATAAAACAAGGTTTCAGTTAACAGAGAGAAACGTATATAAATCATCTTCTTCATCGCATGCATTACAGAAGTAGAAACAAAAATAGGTTTTTATTGCTACAAGAGAAAATAAATAAACATGAGTGAAGATGGCGTAGTATACAATCTATACTCAAACGATGAGAAATGGGTCAAGGTTGTAATCACCATATCGCTGACATTTGCATGGACATGTCTCGGATTCTTCACAGAACTTCTCGGCCCCTCACTCAAGACGCTAATGCATCAGTTGGGCACGGATTATGGGGGAATTGGGCAGTCTCTGTCGATTCGTTCAATCGGATTCTTCACTGGATCCCTGTTCGGTGGATTAATCAGTGACATTTACAATCATTATCTACACTTGTTCCTAGTTGTATCCCTGTTATTGGCCGCTTTGTCCACTGCAATAATACCGTTTTGTCTGACCCTTTCACAATTCTCATCGACTCTGTTCATTGGGGGCATTGCCCATGGATTTCTCTCGTCGGCTGGGAACCCGTTGATTAGTCATTCTTGGCGGGAAAAGGCCTCGGGGCCGTTCAACCTGATGCACTCCGGCTATGGTGTTGGCGGCGCTTTAACCGCGCTAATCATCAAATGCTACAATCAAAATACAACGGATGGCTATCTCAATATATCCGGCCCCTTCTTCATCTCAACCCTAGCGAGTGTATTAATGTCAGTACCGTTCATGTTACTTTTCATACGTCATAATGTTATTAGGAAGAAGGTTCTCAAACTAGAGACTAGAGTGCATTTGAAGAACCTGGAGAGTATCAAAGATGAAACCGATATGGTTAAAGAACCCTCCAATATGCTAATGTACAATCATTCGGCGAAGGATAAAGCTTTAAAAGTATTTAACAAATTCGTCTACTGCATCAAGTTGTGGGTGGATAAAGCCGAGTTGAAGAAGCCCTACTTGATTCTGTTCATAATAGTGATTTACTTTTGTCTTATGGGGAATGAGAGGGTCGCCAGCAAGTTCCTATACACCTACATCGAATCTGGAGGACACGGCACAGATCAATCAGACGCCTTACTCGTGCAAAGCGCCTTCTGGGGAGTCTACTGCTTAGGAAGGGTGGTTGTGTTCATATTAACCTTCAAAGTGAACATTACCTATCTCTTTGCAATGGAGATTTTCGGTACGTTAATATCAAGTGCCTGCCTAGCCTTTGGACCTAGAAGGAGGGCCCATGGAATTACCTTTACCATACTTTTCGCTGCGTTCAAAAGCCCTCTCTTTCCCTCGACAATGGGCGTGTTTAGTCAGGTCTGCAGGATTACCGGCTTCATTGTTCTCTTTGTGGACATTGGGAGCAGCTTTGGTGGAGCCTTTTATCAATATATCGCGGCACGAATCATACAAGCGTACACTATCGCGGCATTTCCATACATTTTATTTACAACCGTTTTAATTATTGTACCGTTCAGTCTTTTATTGAATTATGTTGTCTATAGAGATACAAAGACTGATGGAGGACTGAAGGAAATGGTTATTCATTAACTTCAGGCTCCTCCCTTTAACGCATAGATTGAATGCTAGAAAATTTGAATCATTCTCATGCTAAATAAATAATTCTTTTTCCAGTCTACACCTTGTTCTATTATTCTACGCCAAGACAATACAGTTTTTTTCAACACAAAGTACTCAATCTCGAGAGACATTTGAGAAAGCTGTTTTATATCTCCTGACAGCGCCTTAATCCCTCTTGAAGTATAAATTCCCTTATTGATTCATTAGCGAAGAGAGTAATTTTGCCCATATATTTAAAATATCAATTCTCTCAGACATGGTACATTTGAAGATTAACGTTTATTCAAGTCTCATAAATTATCATCGTCTTTTTGTTTTCAACTGGAACCTTTGAGAGATAAGTCGAGCAAAATTATGCAAATTTCATAACTTTTAAATTAGAGTCAAGTGCATTTTGTTTCTTAAAGATTTTCAATATATACAATTTTGATATTCTGTTTTAATCTTTTCGTTTTTCCTAGAATATTCTCATGATTATCCAAATTTGACAATCAAGAATTATATTTGAAATTGATCCCAGAGTTGCTTCTCAAAATGATTTAATATCTTTATCTGGAAAAGGCTTTTTCATTGATAAATAATAATATGAAAACTTAGATCCGTTTTGTTAGTTTGCGAGTAAGAGTCCTAAAAGCTGCTTAGGCCCCTCGGTTATAAATTTAATTCGAGATAAAAATTCAGCGTGATGTAGGACCACTTTTTGAGGGAAAAATCTTTCATAAAAGCGGTTTATTGGTCAGCAATTATTAGTTTGTTTTATTTAGAGACAGATCACATATTTACCTAATATTTTATGTTGAGACCGAGTTTAATAAGTTATCTAAATATTGGCTCCAACTGGCCGGAATTTAAGAGTAATTATTAAATATTAGTTTTTTTAATTGTATTAGACCTCTGAAAGCTCTTTTTAAAAAATTTGAATTTGGTGCGACATTTTTTCCTTGGATACGCACTGAAATACTACGAATTTCAAACCTTGACAACGTATTCTTTTGATGGAAATCTGTCTACTGAATTTTCAATAAACTTCAATTTTACAACATGAATGCAGATTAGTTGAGAGAATATTATTCTAAATTTTGAGCTTCATGTCACCTTTATTTCAGTGCGTATTTAAGGTAAGACATTTCGCGCCAAATTCAAAATTTTCAAAGTGAAACTCATCGTTGGGACACATGGAATTGGGAAAATAAAGATTTTAATACACAGTACATTATTAAATGAACTCTTTTATAATTTCACTGCGTGTATAAGTCACTTTGGTGTAATTCTAATACATGCAGTGACTTCAAAATACTTGACTTGAAAAATATATCAAGAATTTTTTCATTTTATTTCTTTCTATGCTAACACAATGCGAATAAAAGATTTTTTGATAGGATCTCTCAATTCTTTAAACCTGACAGTAATCATCTATTCACGAGGGCTAGTAATTACTCAAGTAGGCTTATTTTCAAATTTCCTTAGAAAATAAAATCTTGAATTATTTTTAATCCTACCAGATTTAGTTAATCCTTTAATTATGTAATGAGTATTCTATTAAATAAATGAAGAGTTGGTTTATAATTGGGATTTAGTATTTGCTAATTTAAATTTTTTTTAAATTAAACTTGATCAGATTCAGAAAAATAAGAATGAAAAATATTATTTTGAGCTGATCGAAAATTCGTTGAGGAATTAGGAAAGAGCTCATTTGATAACTACCACAGTCCTGATTTCGGCAATTTCGTATACCCAAACGAAAATTTGAATTTGGAGCGACATTTTCTGACTCAAACCTTTGAATTTTGATGGAAGTCTATCCACAAGTTGTATGGTTGAAAAGTCAGTTCATCCAAAGAGAAAATGAACACTTACGTGAACCTCTGCTAAAATCCATGCATATCTTATCAATTTGCTAATTTATTTCTGCTGCATTTCTGGAATCTTACAAATTTACAACATGAATACAAATTAGTTCAGAGAATATTATTCTAAATGTTCAGCTTCATATTTCAGTGCATTTCTAAGGAAAAACATGTCCCGTCCAAAGTAGGATTGATCGTTGGGGAACACAAAATGAAGCCTGTAGGAGTACATCATCAGATGAGTTCTTACTCATAATTGAAGTAAGAATTTACGAAATAACCTTACTAAAAAGTCCTTCAATGCAAAAAGTCAGATAATACTCAAATTAACAAAAAAATTACTTGTGAGTAATAAATGTATGAATAAAAAGTTTTAAAAATATGTATTTTTAAATGGAGGAGTTGATAAGATTGAAAAATAAACTAATTTTCTTCAAAAACACATCATTCTGAGAGCTCTCATTCGACATGAATACAAAGGCATTAACCAAGTTTCCCATGGAGTGTTTTAAAGAACTTTTTGGCACACTGTTCAGTGCGTAATAAGAAAAAATGATTATGCATTCAATCATCAAATATATTTTTCTTTTTGGTAATTTTCAAATTATTGTTAATATTCATTTCAACTTTTGAGTTTAATAGCTCTTCATACTTTTCTCCCAGACTCCTAGCAGCAACGACAAACTCTGTTTTTTTCTCCTTCATTCTCTCAAACATGAAAGCTACACTAGCGTTGGGATCGATTTGATGATCTGGCGATGATAAGCTGATTCTCGACTTTCTTCTTTCCATTTGAATTTGATTTTTTGAATCTAGGAAAACTATTAACAAATCTCACTTAATAACCAAGGTATTTGTTTTAATTTGAGGAATTCTTAACTGTAGAATATTTAACTAAATTTATGATGAAAACTAGCGAAAAGAAGGAGAATTCTGAGAAAAGAAAGTATAAAACTAAAAAGTGTAAGTGCCTATAAATATTAATTGATAGTAAAACTTGAAAACAACCGTGCGCAATCCAATAGTTCGGCAAGTTTAAAGGTTGTCAACCTCTCCGATGGGGAGAAAGAGTCTCAATTACTCAACGAAATCCAAGAAGACGGCCTAGAAAACGAAACAAACGGCCTCCAAACCATCTATGACCTCTTGGAATGGCAATGGGACCAAGGGAAGTCGCTCATTCTCCAACAGTCCGCTGGTAGTGATGTCGCCAGTCTCCTTGACACTCTGCACCAGGTAAAGACGGAAAACGACGCTCTGGAGGCTAAACTCCTAAAATTGCAGATGAAAAAGAATCACCTCAAGGCTGTCAACGCACGTCTCTCGGCGTCGCTAGTTACCATGGACTCGACAGCTCAGGCGCCTGTGAACAAGATCCCAATCTGCCCCATTGTCCCTGGCAGCCAGGCCGGGAGTTACCCGAAGAAGAAAGCGCCTCAGCCGAGGGGTGAGGATCTGACGAAGCCCTTTGTTCCGATCACTCCGCTCAAGCAAAAGCTTCCTATTCCACAGAATTCTCAGACTACTTCATCGAATCAGCAACAGGCGAATCAAATTAAAAATAATAATCAGAATCCTAAACAGGTTGCTGCATGTTTGCAAAAGAGTGAGTCTTCTAACTTGTTAAAATAAGGGATTTAAAGTCCAAAACTTTGTTTTCTCGTAAGACTCTGTATTTAGATAAATAAAATATCTTTCTTCTCTGCTTAGTGAAAAGATAATGATCTAGGATCGAAAAAGATCTTTCTACTGGAACTGTTGCAAGGTTGCGATTCTTGAGCAAATTGTAAATGGTATGGACTGGTACTTTGAAGACTCCTTACGGGTCGTAATTTCAAATAAAGAATAAGTTTTTTGTGGATAGGAAATTGCGAATTTTAAACTTGTTTAAATTGATAAAAAATGAAAGCATTTTAAAATAAGATGGAATTTTTTGAATCTCAATGGAACAGCTAAATTTTGAATAATCAAGATCTGAATTACCGACTGTGCTACTTGATAGAATATAAAATCCTGAGCAACATTGACTTTTCTTATCGTTATTCATATATCCAAGGTCGTAAAATACATCAAGTCACATCATATTGAAGAAGGCTTTTGTAGGCTTTCTGATTATATATTCAGTCATTTATTTGAAAAAAAGATATTGGTCGTCGAATTTTGAAAAATTCTGAAAACACCCTAGCAACTATATTTTGTAATTTTGAGAAAAAACCGTGAATATCTCCAAAACTAAATATTTTAGGAAAAATGCTCATAACCATTAAAATTCAATTTTTAGCCTAGTTAACTTTGAAGAATTATCATTGAATAGTAGAGTCGGGTCTTAAAGAGTTAAGTGAATAGAAAATTATTTTTGTAGATGGCAATCAAACTCAAATCCAACTTCCCTTAAACCAACTGCAAAGCTTCTTATCTCAAGCCAACTTGGGTGCCAATCAGAACATCATCTTCCAACAGACCCTGCCGAAATCTGGACAGAACAATTCATATCAACTAGAAGCAGCAATTAAAACCCTAATCACAAACCTCCAACAGAACGGTAACCCTAATAATAACCCCATAACAACGTCGACCTTTCAAATTGCCAACTCTAACGGAAATAACGCTGCCAATCAAAACCTCGTCATGATGGTAAACAATAACCCCAACAACACAATTTCATCCAGTCAGGGCCAGAGGCAGTCCCCAAAGGTCCCCTCCAACCACTCCTCAAGACTAGAGCATCGTCACATTGAAGACGCCAATCGCCTGCTACAGGCGACCCAGCAGCCAGATCCCAACATCCGCCTACAACAGGCCACTATGAACATTAACAACGTCGATAGCAACAACATTGAACAGATCAAGTTGAGCAAGACAGCCCTGAACGGCCTCATTCAGATGTCGGGTGATAACCAACGCAACTACGGCTCTCATGATCACAACTTTGTGAATTATGCCAAGTCCTACTTGTCGAACTCGAATAGCTGCGGCCAGTTTGCGTCAACCAATTCAACCGGGTCTGATACTCAGACTAATGGCCAGGATAATGTAAGCTAGGTCCACTTTTGATAACACATTCTCTCTCTCAATTCTGGGGTTTAAGTAATCTTTTTTCTATCTTTTTCTTGTAGGAATTGTGAGTTTCTTACACCTCTTTATCAGGCCCTCAAAAGTGTATCTAAACAGTTGGAGTTTATTATTCTTAATTGTTTCACAAAATATTTCACTTTTTTTGAGTCTAAAAATAATTCTTTATCTAGAAACTTATCCAGCGAGTCTACAACACAGCGGAAGTGAATAGAGTATTTTAATCTGAATAGATGGAAACCCCTTTAAAATCATTCCAAAAACGATTTTAAGGGTTTATGTCCGTTTTGTCGCAAATACAGGCTTTCTTACTCAAGAAATGTGGATTTGTTTACCTAAAAATTGTAAAATATCATCTTTATTTGCAAAATTTTGAGTTTATTACAGTTTGAAATAATTCTCGTTGAAAACCAACAATTTAAAATTGTACCTTTTTATTAATTTTAGAATAAGCAAAAGTTCCCAACAGAGACAACATCTTTCATATCTAACACAATGAGTGAGTTTAATGATCATTTCTGAAAATCACAAGCTGACTAAGATATATATAGAAAATTTTGTTTTGAAAATAAAAATAGATCAAATCTTATTGGTCGTTTGATATTCACCTATAGAATAACACTTTGCATTTGAAGAGAAAGATGGAACTTTTAAAATGAATGAAAGAAATCAATAATAAATTATACTATTCTTTGATAAAAAGTTAAAAAGAGTAGTAGAAGAGATAAATCATTCGGAATCTTTTTTCATATTTTTACCTTTTTTCAGCCGCTACAGAACTTCAGAATAGCAGAGGCTATGAGAGTATAAGCCCACCTTTACAGCCAATTAAAGAAGCTGTTAACACTGCTGGTCCGTCCACATCAGAATAACTTTAAAACATGGTTGTTCGTGTAAATCTTTTTCTAATTGCAAATATATAAGCTGTAAATATTTTAAAGTTATTATTGAATTTAATTAGATATTACCAGTGCAGCGATTTCATTGGTTATCCAACCCTATAAGAGGTGAGGAACCTGACATGTTGGTCAAGGAAGAGGCGTGTTTAATCTTTTAACAACCCTGAAATTTTCAACATGTTCTAAGTTGTGCCTAAATCTCGATATTGATGGCATTTTATGCTGAGGAAGTTTCAAGGTAAGGAAAATTAAGGTTTGATAATCTACGACCCAAACCCCGGAGCCAGCTTGGAGGAATTTTTTCAAGTGCTTACTAGAAAGCGTAACTTTGGATTATCAGCAAATTCGAATAACGCACCGAAACCAGTATGAGCCAACCTAATTATTGCGTAGATCTATCTAAAGTCTCATCATTCAGACTTGTTCTTTAACCCGGATAAACCCCGTGGTGTCCCGTTAAGAAAAAGTTGAAGAAAACTACTATAAAATGCCTCCATAAAACTCAACATTTATCACATTTTATAGATAATGGAGTGAGCTTTTGATTGGTGTAATCATCTTCTCTTAATTATACAAGTGTTCCAAGTTTTGCTATCAACAAAAGTGACATTTTAATCATCCAAATTTAAATTTTCTAAAATCTTAAAACCTATGTAATTTTGACATCCGAATTGCCCCGATTTTTTTTGATTTGAAGATGGTTATCCTAAGATTGCTACGAAGTTGTATATATTTCAAGTAATGCACTGTTTTCCGAGAAAACCAAGTTGAAATCTCTTTCTTAACTTTTAACCCTTGTCCGGAAAATGGGGTTGTTTTTCACCCGAGCAATTTTTGATTGGTAAAAGCTGTGTTCACTTTTTCTAGTTGAGACAAGCCTTCTAGCTATTCCAAGAGGATTGAAATGTCTATATAAATATATCATCAGATGAAATCGCACCTTTTTTGTTCACAAGAT
>JJOG01006210.1:0-42115 GCA_000715275.1 Gyrodactylus salaris
AACTCTTTTTATTTTGTACTGTTACATGATAGAGTAGAATCGGTCATGTGCTTTCGAGGAATAGCAATGATGAGGTTATTACCAAAATTTTCTCTTAATTTTCAAATATGATCGATTTCAGATAGTCAATGAAATTGACTTCAAACTCTGTTGAATTATAGCTTTATTAGATAAAGAAAAATTGTTGTATCATTTGAAGAGAGTCCAAATTTTCAATTCTTAGCGATTCATAATTTTCGTTGTCAATTTAAGAGGTTGATAGGGCGATCACTGTTAGGGGTCGGCCGAAAAATGTAGATACAGGTAAAACACCCAAAAGGTTCGGTAACTTGATTAAATATAAATTTTAAATGATTCTCATTGGCTGTTTTAGTTTTTACAATTCAACAAGCCAATGAGAATCATTTAACATTAATTTTAATCTAAACCCTCCATATAAGAAACGCAAAAATGAAATTTAATCAAGTTACCGAACCTTTTGGGTGTTTTACCTGTATTTGCGTGTGTTCTTGCAAAATAGCTATTTGAGAACTGCCTTTTGTAGACAAAAGATTTCTGAATCTTTCATTACTTCAAGAAATATAGAGGAGGGTGAATACGAATTTGATAAAATTTCCTCAAATAATCACAATTATTTTATGGACTACTCATGAGTAAAAAATTCTATTTTATAAATAAAAAATCTCATTTTTCAACTATTTTTACTTATGATTCAAAATTTAATTAAAGACATTTTATTATCGAATTCGTATTCACCCTCCTCTGTATTCAAAAGGCAGTGGTCTAAATAAAAATAAGCTAAAAATTGATCAATCAGCACTTTTGGGACTATTTTTATGATACTGGTTATTTTATGAAAAGTTAAGCTCAATTATCTTTGATAAAGTTCTAGACCAACATTCTCGATCAAAGTAGTCCCTGACCAGATTGACAGCATCAGCGGTGTCAGAGTTGTTGAGAGGCGCAATTTTCTGCTCGGCTGCTTTGTCCTCATTCCGATATTGAACGGAGAAGTGATCATCGACAATGAACCAAACCTGACGGAAGTAGGTCCAGTCATTTGGGTAGAGGAAGAAGTTGGCAATTTCATTATTTATCACAGAGTCATTCATTAGGTAATTGACCATTTCTTTCACAATCTCCTTCAAGTCCTGCTTGGGCATGAAGTAGCTCAGGAAGGAGTTGAGGATAGCCTTTAGCTTGTTGGTATTTGAGTAGTTTAGGGGCACTTCCTCGAGGATTGGAATGTATTCCAGGCCCAAAAGTCCTTTGCCATGGCTTTCAATGAGAAAGCTGGAAGAGGATCTAATAAATAAAGAAATTAAAGAAGTTTTAAAATAAAAGAAGGAGTTCTCAATTGATAGAATAACACGTTAAGATTTGACAGTTCATACATTTATTGAAACCCATGGAATAAAATTAATCCAAGACACAAGACTGAGTAATTAGAGAGAGCTAATCGATAAGTAGGCAAAAGTTTTGGGATATATGCATTTTTGTAAACTTTAAAATGGAGTTTTAAAACAAATTGAGCGTGAAAATAAGGACTAACTTGTCTTGTGACAACTTGAGGAAGGCCATATTATCAGCATCTGTGATACGATTATCCACGCAGCCAGCCAACTTTGATTCACGGTAGTTGGAGAGACCATATGTCTGAGTCTTATCAAGGACAAAGACAAATTGATTGTTGGTTATAAAGATATCCGTAGCATTTATGATCAAATACGACCCCGATTCATATCCAAAGAGGCTACAACGAATTATGTAGCGGGAATCATTCTAAAAGGGGTGTGAATAAACTAAATTACATGAACATCGAGGGTATGCTTCTTGGAAGTTATCAGAAGAAGTAAAGATAAAAAAACTGAATATTGCAAATACATTTGTAAATTCTTAAAATTTAAACGCAAATCGACAACAAACTAGTAAAGATACTTTTCGTTTCTATCATCAACGAATTCAAATGTGCGTAAATGAATAAGACCGATAACATACAGGACAATTCATGTCCAAGTTGCTTCATTTCCAACCGGGAAGGAATACTTTTCAGGATTGGACTATCAAACATCTCAGCATGCTCAAATAAAGAGTGCCTCTACCCATTTGACAGTCCGTCTTCTTTACCTAAGCAAATTCAGAGTAGCATCGAAATGGATCCAGAGAATGACATCCTCGACATCCTCATGGATTCTAATGAGAAGCAGGAACAAATGAACCCAGAAATTAACTCATCCTTTATACTCAAACGATACCTTAGTGAATCGAATAACTCAAAGTATTCGAGCACCTCGTGCGCAGACACACCCGGGACATCTCAGCTGTCAGAGTACCGAGAGAACATATCCGAATGCAATAGCCAAGCTTCCACTATCAACAAGAAACGCACAGAGTTTGATAGTGTTGCAGAATTTCAAAAGACTCTTGCTAAAATTGGCAAACGAGTTTAATTAATATTTTTCTCTACTGTACAGTGTAAATATTATATTCATTTTCACACAGAGTGCTAATTATTTATTGAAGTAATTCTGTTTTATTCCAAGGTCTAGGCTTTATTTTTCAAGTATTCTAATAGAAGAGCTCTATCTGTTTGTGAGTTGGTTGACTCCATGACATATTTCACTTTTGAATTCTGACTAAAGATGTGATAATATCCCCGATTTGAGCTGGATTTCGAATTGGAGAGAATCGTTACCTCGGAAGCATTCCAAATTGTTTGCTTTGGATCTCTGGTACCTAAGGAAAATTTATAATCCTTTACATAATAATACATTTATTAAAAGTAGTTTTTTGTAATTAATTTCAAGTAACAGTAATTTAAAAGTTAAAATTAGCTACGAATTAAAGTAAATTTTTTTTGTCGAAGATTTCTGTCTTGAATTTTTTTCATCGTACCCAAAAGATTTATTTTTAAGAGAACCAAAATTATCAGAGAGAAAAAAAGTATTCCTCTACTTTTTTAAAAGTTATCAAGTGACAAAAATCAAGGTTCTTTGTATACTTTACAGAGCGTATTAAGCCACTGGCAATTGAAAAAAAGTTTATCCAGATCTCACAGTCTTCGGATGAAAAAATTTCTTCAAATAAGCTAAATTATCTTTTGGACAAGCACTACTCATAAGTAGATTTTGTTTTTAGATAGAGCTGTGACGATTTCGTCCAATTTTTATAAAAATGAGTCTTGATTATTTCTGTATACAAAAATAAACTTGTAGTCGATCAAATCTGATTTTCATCCATTGTTTACTTATGAGTAGTGCTTTTCCAAAAGATAATTGAGGTTATTTGAAGAAAAATTTTCGTCGAATTTGTATTCAAAATCCTCTATATTTCTCAAAACTGTGAGATCTGGAGCAACTTTTTTCAATTAACAGTGGCCTAATGTGTATCCATATAAAAGTATCATTTCTACTTTCGGATCTCAGGGTCGTAGAAAATGTCAAGGTAATGTTTTTTGCTTTCAATAAAAATCACCGGTTATTATAAATCTATTTCTGTCTCACCCATAACGTTTAATCTTTCAACAATCAACTTCTTCTCAAAGTTCTCATAGGCCTTCCTAACGACCGCCTTTGGCGTGGCCACAATCACCTTGGTCACAATGATTTTCGGCAGAAATATTCCCAAGACAATATGCCCTAGGCCGATAGTGTTGAAGAAGAAGGAATAGGAGCTCTTCAATAACTTCTTATCGACCAGAACCAAATCCTCAGAGTCCACTTCTTCCTTGGGTGCCTCGGAGAACTCCTTCACGCGGTCGTAAATGAAAGACGGACTCTTGAGCGAGTAATCGCGCTCTAACTTGTCAAATGTGGCGATGCAATCTCCGGCGAAGGCTTGCATCGGATTATCTGGGCTGATTTTGTAGTAATGGCCGATTGTGGTCCACACGAAGCCCTGCAGGATGAAGGAAGCGGAGAAGAGTTTGTAGACCCTCGACCGGTTGTTCTTAAAGAGGACCTTGTAGTCGTAGAATCTCGGATCGAGAGTCGCTGTGTCCTTCAGATGGGATAGGAGACCCTGCTGGAAAAGAAATACACCAATTGAGTTTTGGGAATAGAGAGTTGATTAAAAGTGAAAAATGGGATTTATATTTTATTATTTTTAGACATCTGCATATTTCACAAGATCTCGATCGGATGTCTCTGCCTTTTGGTTCCCGCGTGGACGACTGAATTCTCTTTTGTTATCTAAAATGGAGAGAGGTTTATTTTCACAGATTATAAACTTTAAGACTTGGCCCTAAAACTTTTTTTCTTGGCTTTCAACTTGTAACAAGTTGGCTAAAAAAGTATATTTATTTTGTGGCATTTGGTCGCTCTATTAATGAGCTAAATTAATCCAATCTGATTCCATTATAGGATCTTGGATTATTTCAACTTTTAAAATGTATCTACTACTCACAAGTATTCAGTGAGATTTGAACACTTTATATAGAATCTATATTATAGATCCTATTTGAATATCAATATTTTGAGAACCAGTAATTTTTCCGGTAGAGCATCTACTCGGAACTCACTATCGGATGACGATCTGTTATAACTCCAGGAGACGAACAACTTTCCGCCATCGACAACCTCGGCGTTCATCTCCTGAATGGCAATTTGACCTTCTTCTCTCGTCTCATAAGTTATGTAGGCATGACTAGATATAATTAGTGGTTGAAATGACTCACTTCAATCCTCGCATGTTGCTAATACGCTTGATGAGGCCAAACTCTTCAAATCTCTCACGTATGTTCCGTTCGTTCAAGGTCTTTTCAGATTTAACATAAATGCAAGTGTTAATCTTTCCCTCGTTGCTGTTGCCAAAAGAGTTGTGCGGCTGATATGTCTTGTGAGATGGAGTGTAGTCGTTTTTGGGCTTGTTTTCAAAGCCTTTCGGATTCAGGGTTTCCCTCTTGACAAAGTTGTCGTACACACTAGACTTCTTTTTGGGCACAACATCCAGGGTAATGTCGGCAGTTAGACTCTCGCCAGATCTACACATTGGGGTTTGTGGTTCATCGATACCGTCGAAGTCTTTATTCCGTCTCTTGAAGGTATTTCGGTTGTCACTCTTTATGGAAATTACACCGGACTTTAATAACTTGGCGGCCTCTTCTTTTGCTCTGTCGTTACTTTTCACTGTCTTTATTGTCTCGTTTTCTTCCTCTCTGATTTTTTTAAGCTGCAATTCCTGATTGAGGTCCTGAAGGGCTTTGCGCTAAAGAAATCAATCAACATATTTATATCTTCAAGATGAAAATATACAATTGTTATATAATTTATCTTGAAATATTCATGACTATTAATCAAAAACTTACCATTTGCTTGAGTGCTGCCAATTGTTTCTGACAAGCAGCTTCTACATCCGACTTGTTGTCAAGTTCATAAGTGACTGAAATTAAATTGAGAAATTACAGTTTTCATAAATTGCTTCAGAATCAGGAATCCTAAATTATTAGAATGATAATTACTTGTCTTCTTCAAACATTTTCAAAGTTTTTTACATTATAAACATAAAAGAAAATTAAAATCTAGAATTATTGTTTAGTCAAGCTAATTTAGTTGAACTATAATTCAAATAATTCAAAATGTTTCGCAACTTTAGTAATGTTAAAAAGATCATTTCAAGGTCATATGTGCTAAAAGATCAATCGGAACCATTCTACCCTAGGCCTGGAGTGAATGCCTGTCTAACTGAGGACTCCCATAAAGCCTTTAGTTCCATTAAAGATGGTGCAAAAGTGTTCATCCAAGGCGCAGCTGCAACCCCAACCTTGATCGCAGGCAAATTCTACAATCATGTCAAGAAGAATAACATAAAAAACGTCAAAGTCTACCACATACACACAGAGGGAGAGTACTTCTTCAACAAGCCCGAAGATGCCGAAAACTTTCGGTCGGTCTCTCTCTTCACTGGTGGCAATTGCCGTGCCGCAATTAGCGAAGGTCGCGCTGACTACGTTCCCATATTCCTCAGTCAGATACCCTCACTCTTTCGAGAGAAGCATATTGAATTGGACTTGGCATTGATTAGCGTCAGCCCACCTGACCGCCATGGCTTCAGTTCTCTCGGCCCTTCCGTAGATATTGTACGCGCAGCTGTACAAAACTCCAAGTGCATTGTCGCTCAATCTAACTCGCATATGCCTCTGACTCGTGGCGATGCTAGCATCCATTCGAGTAATATCAACTACCTTATGCCCGGCAATACTCCGTTGCATCAGATGAAGATAAAACCTATTGATGAGATTGAAATGAAGATTGGTAAGAATATTGCCGAGAATCTGGTTGTTGACGGCGCCACGTTGCAAATGGGGATAGGTTCGATTCCAGACGCTGTCCTCAGTCTCCTCGGTAACCACAAGGACCTCGGGATACATACGGAAATGTTTAGCGATGGTCTCGTTGATTTGGTTGCCACTGGGGCTGTTAGTAATCGATTTAAGAAATTCGGTCAAGGCAAAATCGTCTCTAGCTTTGTTATGGGAACGAATAAGACTTTTGATTTCCTCGATAATAACCCCTTGGTTGAGATGAGAGACATCGCCTGGGTCAATAGTCCTGTTATTATTGCTCAAAATCCAAAGGTTACCGCTATCAATTCGTGCATTGAAATTGATCTCTCTGGCCAGGTGTGCAGCGACTCAATTGGTTCTAGAATTTATTCTGGTTAGTTAATTGAAACCTTGATATATTTTATTGATTTCTTTTTAAATTGCTTTTAAATGTACTAACTATCGTTAAATTGTTGCACGATATTTGGTTAAACTCCAGGCATCTTTGTTTAAATAGTATCCATTACAATAATTCTTGCACTTTGCAACAGAGCAAGATAGTATCTTGAAGATATTGCGCGTTTACAAAATTAATTGGGACAATTTTTCGTTCTTAAAATTACTAAAAAATAACTACTAACAAGTAGTGTAAATTTTTTATTGATGTATTGATTGCAGAAGTCATGAAATCGTATTTTAATAAAATTATTATTACTCACAAGTAGAGCATAAGTCAGAATGAAAATCTTTTTCAATTTTTTTTATCTTGATGGAGTATTTTATTTCAAATGCTTGACTATTCAAATATTTATCATAATACAAATACACATTAAGAACGAATAAGCCCGGTAAAAATCACAAATCTATTGATTCAGGCAGCCACAAAAAATGTATTTATTTATTCTACTCACAAGTAGACGCATTTGTAATCGATTTACAATTTTCAGTGTGAAAATAATGAAAAATTACAACTCATTAAATAGAAATTAATCATTAAAATCTATTCACATCATACCATCTGATATCAATAAACTTGTTTCTTTTCACAATTTATAATAATCTTTCTTAAGGAAACTAACAAGAGTTATACTTTCCACCGCTTAGATTTTTTCATCCTTTATGGCACTTGATATTGAGTTACAAAAACTTGTTGCTCTTCACAGATTTTCATAATTTGCTCCAAGTAATTCTGGGTTGAATAAGAAATTGTTTGGTTTATTTGAAAAATCCATCTTCCTCAATTCATAGAAATGATCCCTTATTCTGCCGAAAGCTAGTGAGTTTAGCACAAATGAACACAGTAATTCCCATCTTCCAATGGCCAGAATATGATTTCTTTCGAATAAAAATTTGCTTGACTAATGAATATTGATGTTGAATTAATTCAACTCTCAAACTTTAAAGGTTTCGGGGGACAGGTCGACTTTATCCGCGGAGCTGCCATATGCCAAGATGGCAAGGGAAAGCCGATTATCGCTCTCCCTTCAGTGACGAAGAGGAATGAATCGAAAATCGTTCCGGCCCTCAAAATGGGCGGTGGCGTTGTAACAACTAGAGCCCATGTGCACTACGTCGTTACAGAGCACGGCATCGCCTTTCTTTTTGGAAAGAGTCTACGTCAGAGGGCTCATGCGCTCATAAAAATTGCCCATCCTGACCACCAGTAAGAGACTATTCAAACATTTATTGCCACCACTATACTAGAGAATGTTCCCATGGTCATAAAAATTCAATTTTTTTTCAGAGCAACACTCGAGAAGCAAGCGTTTGAACTACTCAAAGTGATGCCGTCAGCTGATTAATGGAAGAATCGAGAAAATAGAAATCTATGTAATTTATCAAAATAGTAAACATAATATATATTCATTCGGAAAGAGTCCAAAATATCTTTGTTCTTTCCACTCCGCTTTGCATATAGTGAGGAAAAATAAGGGTTAGGAGGGGTATATAGGTTTTTATCATGTTCTCGACTAAGTGACTCAATGTGAATCAAAAATGTTCTGTGCTCTTGTTCCGTCTTTTTTTGTGGGTACTTCAAATGTGCGTCTTTGAAAGGTGTCGTAATATAAAAAATATATATTTTCGTTCATTTAAATATTGTTCAATTATATAGTGAGACAAATTTGGCGCTGGTTCATCTCGTCAAATGGATAATTACAGAGGCTCCTTCTTCACTTGAGTCTCATTGGACTGCGGACCTTCCCTGCCCGGGTATCTTTCATAAATATCCTCGTACTTCCTCAGGGTGGGGACAATATGCTCTGAGTTGTTGTTGTTATTGCAAGAGTCCGGATTGCTGCTGAGACTCGAGTTAGGGTCGTCTCCGTGGTCAGAATCCTCCTCGCTGCGCATCGGACTAGAAGCATCAGCTGCACCCTTAAATAGTGAGAAATGAGGTTGTCATTATAATCTTCTCTTGATCATCTTCAACTTACAGATTGTAGAGAATTTGAGCATCTACGCCATTTCTGCCGTCTATTGGATGCAAAAATTATCACCAATTATCAACTGTTGATATCTTCAAGTATATTTTAAAGCTTCAAATCACAGGTAAGAAACCCAAAAGGTTCGATACATTTTAGAATGAGAATCGTTCTATAAGAAACGCAAAATTAAATTTAATCAAGTTACCGGACCTTTTGTGTGTTTTACCTGTGATCAAAAATATCTTAATTAATTTAATATTTTCATAATTTTTATTCTTTCATCTGATACCAAAATTCTAAGAAGTATATTCGGATTCCTCCACTTGAGACCGTTAAGAAGGTTTTTATCCAAAAACCAATTCAATCCTTTTTGTCAGATTTATCAAATTACTAAAACCAGGGTTACAACTCCCAGACCATCTACTAAGGATTAGCTTTAAAGACTAATGAGAAGGGCTGCCAAAAATATGCATTCCTTTCTGAAAAATATAATATGCAAATCGGGACAATTTCTTGTCTAAAATATGCATTTGGTAGCCCAAATCTTCTCATTGTTCTACCTCTGCCATGTGAAGAGACAGGTTTTCATCATTGTTTAAAAGTGAAATGATAATCAACTTTGTTTACTTAACGTGAATAAATATTAAGAAAGTATATTTATACTCTTGAAAAAGTCATACTAGAAATATGCTGATGATAACTGTTTAATTATTTGATCAATTAATTATTATTTTTCAAAGTGTTTAATCAGTCTTTTCAGGGTTACTGTAAAGTTTGTATGTCTGAATTGTGAAAAAAGGATTTCATTATCATCATCAAGACTTTTAAATCTTAGAGGACATTACTTGTCGAGATCCCCTATTAACCTTTGAAGCTTCATAACTATTCGAATATTTACATGAAAAGGTAGAAAGTTCAATTCCCAGTTTTTATCCCAGTTCTAGCATGAAAAATTAGTCAAATTTCAAAAAGTCGATTTAATTTTTGTTGGAAAGAAAAAGAGGAAATATCTCTAGAATCTAGTCTTGAGCAATTTTATAGAAATTTACACGCACCTTGTTTTCCTCGACTTTCTCTGCATATACTCTGGTTCATCAACGACCCAGACAGATCCGGAGACTGATTCAATCCTTCGAAAGCATTTATGCAATGATAAATTGTGTCTAACTGCGTTCTATAAATATTCATTTTTTAACTTTGAAATAATAACCTACAAGAGATAAGGCTATTTCAGATTTTCTAATAAATCATTTTATTTTGTAGAACCGAGTGCGGGCCACTTTTGGCTGACTCTCGTTCGAGAGGGAAGTAATCCATTAATTCATCATCGTTTAAATTACAGGATATATTTGCTTGAGGTTTCTGTGAGTCTATAAGAACTCGTGAGGAATGATCAAAAGTCGACTTTACTGATCTTCCAGATGAAATTAATCTAGCCTCTCATGTGAACCCGAATAGTCGAAGACTCAATTTCTAAGAAAATATAAATGACTCTCTAGTGGATTGGTCATGACTCACCTTCCACGTAGCTTCGTTGTGTCGATAAAAAGCAAACTCGGTGAGAAACCAGTTGTAAATCTCATTGAGAGTCAATTGCTTATTCGGGGACTCAAAGATGGCCTGGCGAATAAGAGCAGCATAAGTGTATCGTGGTCTAATGCAATTTTCTTGGAAATACTTTCGTTCCGATGCTGGCGGCACAATCTCGTAAGCGGACCGATTCCGTGTCTGTCCATTTAGATTGAAGTCTTGATCTGTTGTAGGAAAAATGGAGATGAATCATTACTACGGCGACCAAATAAGGCACCAGAATGAGTCAAAAATAGGCAGTGGCAAAAAGGCTTTATATAAAAAGTGCTTTAATTTTGATGAATTATTACATTTTTAATCAAATTTCAAACAACCTTACAAAGACCATTGAGTGAGTCATTTTACGTGGTGAGAATATTTCTATCAGCAAAATGCTTTCTAACAGGCTTTAGAATCTTTAAGAAAATGCCTATCTAGCCTGACAATGAGACTATCGGTGAGAAATCAACTATACAAGCCTAAATATAGAAGTTTATGCTTAAAGTACGGATTTGAAATTAGGCAAAATAAGGCGTGAAATAAAAAAAAGGCTAAAACTTTTTTCCTTGGCTTTTATTGATATTCAGCTTGTAACATCATTACTGATGAGGGTGCCAATTGAAAATTTGCTCTTACTTCCTCAGAGTCGTGTGAGAGAATAAAATTCCAAAACCCTTCACCAGAAATACCTCTCAACTCACTATCCAAGTTATTAAATGCCAAAATGGAATCATTCGCAGACCGCTTCCTCCCGCCAACGAGATCGATGTTGTTGAAGCCCCTCAGATAATGGTCGTTCACATTCTCATCTGCGACCCTCTTCACACCGACTGAATAGTCAGATGACTTGTTCATGAGGTTCTGAGCGTTCGTCATCATGTCGGGTATTTGCTTCATCACTAAGGTGTTGAGTAGTTGATTGCTGTTCTTACTCAAGTCATTGCTGCTAGGCCATTCTTGGTTCTTGTCAGGCCCTTGTTCTGCGTTCTCTGTGTTAAGGCTGTTTGATAGGGTGTTATTCTGATTCAGGAATGAAGTCATAATAGATTCGTATTTCTCTTTGTCATTCAAAGGGTTGTATGATTGCTAGAAGGATTGAATGATTATTCAAAACTATTCAAAGTACTTGAAAAATTATCCAATCAAATTTGATTAAGAAAAAAAGGCCAATCTCATTGGTTAGACTTTTTTTGAGAATGAAATCTCTAGCTGTGACCGAGCTGGGTTGTTCAAATAACAAAAAGACGTACATTTCTGTTAGCATTCATGGCATTGGTTAATACGTTGGCCGCTACAACAAGCAGGGCGTTCTTTCCGTCATTCGAGGGACCCTTGGCCTGTTCATGTTTGGAGGCTTGACTGTTGATGTAGTCGATGCTGGCGTTGATCGGATTCAGGCTGGTCATCATATGGAGCATTGCACAGACCCTTGCGCGTTCCATCTTCACAGAGTGAATGTGGAACTCTAACCGCTTCGCAGAGAGCTCAAGTTGAGCCAGAGACTCCACTGAGAACGAGTGCTGAGATTGGAGATGTCTAGAGGTTGTTGAAATTCTCATTATTACAAAATCCTTCTCGAGATTCGAATCAACTTGAGTCTATCATTACCTCGTAATTTTCTTAATGTCTCAAGATTTACATGAAACTTTATTCCTTACTGATCTCGATCGAGGTTTTCTCAAATCCCCTAGAACTAGATTCTAGTTATTGAATGACACAAGTCCCAAGTTATTTCAGTTTAGCCCACTTTTATCGGTAGAATCGGAAAATTTCTATTTTTGGCTTTGAAAAGGGACCCAGCCTCTGTAAAGAAATACTTTTTTCTATTCGTTTTTACGCAGAAAAAGGTGAGTTGAAGTGATCCTTTCATAGACTGAATGCATAACAACTTGTGTTTCTTCCACATAATTAAATAAAATTGACTACAATATTAAGATTTATAGCAGTAGTGTAAAGTGTATTCCCCGATCTGTGTATGTAATTAATGAATAATGTTATGTAACGAGGAAAAAACTATATATTTTTTTGAAAAATATGGAAAAGATGGTTGGGGGGTAGAGAGAATAGATTTCTGCACTGACGAGAAATGTTTGTCTTGGAGAGTGGAAATGCATAGTCTTTCTCGAATGGATTGGAAATAATTCAATATATCCCCTAAATTGTCTGGTGTCATTATCACGAGTTCAGCATTTCAATTAAACCCCTCAAGCAAATATTGGAGAATTGTTTCCAAAGTCCTAGAATACGATTTCAAGGAGGGAGGAGACCGGAGTCGAACCCACGCCATATGAGATGTCTTATTTATAGGACTTGGGGCACAATCCCCCATTTGAACCTGGAATGAGTTAGAGTCGGCGCTGAAACTCAAATTCTAGATGAGTCACTAACAGGTTAAGCAAGGAAGGGTTAAAAGTAATTACACCACTATTTTAAAGTAGGGAAATAGCCTTAAACATATAAATAATACAGGGAGAGAAAATAGAGGGTATTTATATTGCCTAGGTGCATTGCATAATATTTATAGATATTGTTTATTTATTTTTAATTTTCCTCCCCCTCTCTCTCTCTCTTCTACGATGGCCTGAGATTCCCTTTTTATTCTTCAAAATCTCTATATAAACAAATAAATCAAATGTAATATAACAATATTACAAATGTTTATTTCTGTGTGTGTTTAGTGGAGACTGTTTGTGTGAATCTAATTTCAAATTCACTCCACTGTTTACTCTGGTGATATGTTTGCAATAATCCTATGAAGGGAGAGAAAGACATTATTCTCTCTTGTTTTTTCTCCTAGTGAGAGTGTGCGTGGAGGTTGGGGAGCAAAGTAATGATAAACAAGGACTTGACAAAAATGTATCAGAAAAATACAATAAGTAATTGAATAACTAGGCAACAATTAATATGCTCACTTTTCTAATTCTTCCTTTGAAGTAAATTTGAGAGAGCAATTTGGCCAGAAGCAAGTCAGACCGTTTACCCACACCACAGCCTCCGCTTCGTGACTGGCCTCGGTTGGTACGAGGCTCCTCCGGGTGATAAATCCTTGTATTCGATCAAACTCCTTGTTGAGACAGTCTAGGTGGAAGAAATTAATTTCACTTTGGAGTCCTCAAGGTAAGGCTGACTTACAATCATAGGACTCTTGCTTCATCACGTCAGTTGAATCGGCGCGATTTGTCGATTTATCTTGCAGGGTCTTCAGTAGGTCTTTGATAAAATCAATTTGCGAAGTTTGGTCAAAGGTGTTTTCTGAAAGGTTCTTAAGGGGCTCATGATATGGTCTAAGTAGATTAATTCCTATCATAATGATTATGAAAACAAAATAATATCTTCTATTCTAGACAAATATAGAGAAAAGTGAATGAATTTCATTGGTCAGCGTAGTATTGACCAATGACAATCATTCTTTCTTCAAGTGTAAATCTATACACTATTCATTGAAATATTAATTACTCTAAAAATAAATATCACGTGTTTTCTTTTACAAATGAAATAAATAAGAAAACATTTATCCTATGTAGAGAGTGTAATTGTTTTTTACTCCATTTATTCATTTCTTTTGAAATCATCAATAGATTTGTTTGTTTGTTTCCATTCAAACAAATAGATGATTCAATACAATGTTCAATGTTTATTCTAATATATGCATGTTTTTTTTCTCTTTTTCGATAAATATTTTTTTAAATAGACCCTTTCTAAAGAATTTGAGATTTAAATGAAACTCGAAAAATAGCAGACAGTAAAAATATTTCTTTTCAGAATAATAAGAAAAAAATTAAGAGAAAGAGACACACGTAAAAGATTTATTTCATCATTGACCAGATCTTCGAATTACAAAGCAAAAAAAGTATAATACACAAAAATAACGTGTATTTAGTGTTGAAGCGTTATTATTTTTTATCATTTATTTTTCAAAAACTTCGCATCTACTACATGAAAGAATAACTGTTGCTTTAAAACAAAATATTTAATTATAGTAAAGAATTTCATTGAAGAAACTCACTGTTTACTATGATACACTTGATTATTTATAGATTTTCTCTCATGATTTTATCCATACAAGACTCCCAAGTTTTCTCGCCAATGAAATTCCATCTTAGTGTGCGTTTGTGTGCTTTAATTGGAATATCCAATGTCACAACACATCTGCCCTTTTTCTTAAAACCTCCACTCTCTCTCTCTGCACCACTGGGCTAGTGTGTGATTCATGATGTTTGTATGAACATAAATAAACAAGCATTGTTTACTTAAGAATATTTCTCGAATCTATGCGTGCATGCATACAACGAATATATATGCTGTTTATTTTCTCTTCAAATGTTTACCTTGAGATTAATAAAAGCAAAGAGTAAATATTTTTATGAAAAAATAGAGGTACAGATAACTGTAGTGTACTGTACTAGCATACGGAGTCTGCTACAGGAGGTAGAAAAATATTATTGTATTTTTAAAGAAAAGTTTTAAAACAAAGATATTTATATATTTACCGAGATATACATATTTTTACCTTCTTGGGGAGAGGAGAAAAGAGTTGGAGACAAACATAGACAAATTATTACAAGCAAAACAAAACACTTTTCTCGATAAAAATAGCAATGCTTCCTATTGAAAACAAAGTGCAATCAATGTTTAGATATTATTCCCTTCAACTTTCAATAAACTCCTTAGGAATAATGCATCGAGAGAATTGATAAATGCTCCTGAATTAATATCCTCTTAAGGCAATATATATTTCACTGCAAGAAGGATGCAGAGACAATATTTTAGACAAAATTTAAATTCACATTTTTTGTCTTTTGTATAGAAAAGTGTATTACAGTTAAATATTAATGTATTTTTTTTTCTTAGAATTGAGTTTCATAGCCGAGTCTAACTCTCTTCGGGTTCACATGTGGGGTTATAATGGGGGAGGAAGTTTTATAAACTATTTACAAGGTATCGACCGGAATCGAACCCACGCCATATGAGATATCATATTTATTGGACTTGGGGAACAATCCACTACACCATCCCTCCCAAATGTATTGAATCCAACTGTCGATGAAATGTCACTAAACTGCCAGTTAATGATTCTATAAATTAAGGGAATGTGTATAAAACTCTCATGAATACGTGAAGATTCTCTCATGAGGTCGGCCACTTCTCTAAGATTAGAAAGTGAACGTCTTGAGGAACAACATTGGACTTCCTTAGATTGAATTTACACAAACGATATGTATTAGTTGAATGTTACTACTTCGTAGTAGAAACATTTTCTTCTTCTAAAATTAAACTACTTTTTGTAGAATGAAAAATCGAGAATATGTCAGACAACATTTATATTAAAAAGGAATACTTGGTTTTAAAGTTGTAATTCAGCAAATCGTAAAGATTCACTTCATTTTAACGGACGAATTAAAAATTATGCATGACCTCGCCAGAAGGAGGAGCTATCGAATCCCATGTATTGTGGCCAGGCCTGTCGGTTGAAAGGAAGTGGATGAGAACACTTGTTGGCCGAAGAGCATTTGAATGCGATTTTTTTTCTAAAATAGAACAAGAAAATTGTTGTAAAATTGTAGAAATATCCACCATCAGACCTTGGCAGCTTAAACCTTTTTTCATCTATTTCAACTCACCTATAGATTATTGTACCGCCCTGATATAGCTGGGTTGAAGAGGTTTCGGCATCCTTGAGGCATTCGTAAATGGCCTTCTCAAAGAAATTCTCCAATTTTTCCAAGTCGTATAGATCTAAATAATTTAGAGTTTACTACTAGCAAGTAGACTTTCTAAAAACTAGAATTGAAATGCTGACGATCGACTCACTGTACTCATTCAGGACCCATTTCCGGAGGCATTCTAGTTGGTTGCGCGAGAAATTACCCAAGTCCACACTTTCGCCATAATTTAGGCCGTATATCAAGTCGATGGATGATGGATCAACCGAGTTTTTCAGCATACTCTCTGATAAGGACGGCGTGAGTGATCCAGTTGAACTGACCGTTAGGATCACTTTTCGATCAACAGCTTTCTTCCCAGTGGAATCACTCTAAATATAAAAAAGTAATTCCTATCACTTTTTTCGACCAATCAGATGAGAGTTTTAATTCTCTTTCTTCTGATTGGTTACTAAAGTTTTTATCGTAACTCGACTCACCTTGGTCTTGAAGGATTTTGGTTTATTATGGTTCATCCGAAAGTATTCCAGGAATTGCTTGAGTTCTGGATAAATCTTTTGAACGTTCAACTCTTTTCCCTTCAGATCTTTAATCTTGCTCAAGTCTAAATATAGGTATTTCAAAAAATATGAATCTAAAAGGAGGACGTAAGAGCCCGGTTTCTAGTCATTATCTGAATTATTGCGTATAAGCTGTCGGCTTCTACGCTAATTTAGACCCAGTTGGGCTTATTGAGGGGCAAAAGTATGAACTTGAACAAATTTTATTTCTGTCTGAAAGAGTGGTTGAATAGCAATTTATTTAAATTACCTGATTTAAACAAAACTTTGCCCAAAGGTCCTTCACTGAATAGAGCCTTGAGAATGAGTTCTGAGGAAGTGTTGTACTTTTTCAAGCAGGCGTCTCTTTCAACTAGAGAGAATAAATCATTGCTTTTTAAGATTCGATCAAAGGTAGAATTTAATAATGAAAATTTCTCTCTTATAGATCTTAAATGGCTTTTCTACAATGCTCGGAATGAAAAGAATCTGATCCAGTAATTGGCTTGAATGATTAAAACTTTCATAGATGAACATGATGCAAGTCTTGTCAAGTTCCTATTGCGTTGCATATATTTTTCTCCCTCCCCTTAATCGGTAATACCGATTCGGTATTCTGGTTGTTCACTTTTTTCAAAATTGGTTTCTTATTTTTGAATAAAATATGAGTAATTTTATACTTTCTAATTAATTTTTTATATAGTTTACATATCTGCAAAACAATTTCCAATGTAATAGGAGAATCTACGAGTTCCTCATGTTTTCCACGCGCATAAGTTTTATACAATCTTCATTTGAAATAAATTTTAAAAATGGGTTACATCGAGATGGTTCTGAACAGAGTGATCTTGAAGGTGATAATTAGGATTCCGGATCCACTTATTAAAAACTCCTGATATCCAAAAGTCAACATGTCTGTAAATAATTCTGGATGGTGGATTGATTCTTTCAGAGAGAAATGTAGAATGATGAGAAAGACGAGTTCAATTCAATAGTCCTTTCAAATGTAGGCGACTATATTTGACTTGGTGTAACAGAAAGAACTGTACTTTCGCCGAAAATATGAACTACAAGATATTTCTCAAGTTCTACTGTCTTTGAAAAGAAAAGGCTTAAAATACACTGGCATAATACAAAGTAACCGATTTGGTAAAGTCCAGCAGCCATATCTTGTACCAAAGTTGATTCGTTTCTTGATGATCTAAATTCAAATCAAATTGGCCTCCTGTGTTCAATTACCGATGAGCAATCAAAGGCAATCTAAGACGTTCAGTACAACTTTCTACGCTCCCTTATTCCTGATCAGCCAGGAAGTGGTCCGCATCTGCGCCTCTCCTACAAGACGAGGATTAATATGAGCGGACTCCATCCATTATTGCTCCGCCAACAGGCTTGTATCAATTCCTCCTCAGAAGTTCGTCACACCCATCACGATCTGAGGACTTGAATAACTTTTCTTCTCCTTGTACATATTATTTGTATCCCCCAAAATTGTAAATATCCCAAAAATGTTACACATTCCTGAATGACAAAATTATATCATTTTCTAAGAAGAAAATATATAATCGCCACATGAGAGGAGTTGATTTGCCTGATACTTTATCCGCAATATATAAGCCCTCCTACAAGTCGAGAACATGAAAATCTTTTTTGAAATTGATAAAATAAACACTCTACTGACATTTTAAATAATTAGTTGGAATAAACAATTCCCAATGAGCTCACATTCATTATGATTAACATTGACAGGATCTAGATTTCCGGCTGGACAAGTTCGCGACCAGTATAGAAATACGTCATTGCCAAAGTCTTGCATGCTCACTATCAGTGGGTTGCTATTCATGCCTGAATATCCGTCATTAATCGTCTTTAATACTGAACCATCTTTTCCATCAATGATTAATACCTATAAGGACAGTAATAATGGTTAATCCCATATTATTATTCGACAACCTTCTTAAGCTTTTTCACCTCAACATTTCCATTCAATAAATTGCAAAAAGTTCAAACGAGAACATGGAAATAATTAAATCTTTTGTTAGTCACATTTTAAAGCCTCTTTCTTGTGTCTATTTGCTCCCTGATAATTATAGTAATCTGTTCTCCTTGTTTAAATATTCATGAGCAAATCAAAATGTATCCGTATGCAAGTATCAGATTCTTAGACAAATTAGATAAAATGCTGAAAGTTGAAACCTTACTTGATTTGAATTTACGTTTAAACTTGAGGTGGAGTCGAATTGGGCAAACAAATCCGGAGTTTCGTCATTGTTAAAGAAGCCAAGTGTTGGATATCTAAAGCCAAAAGATTAAGACATCCCTAAAGACTCTTTAATAAAACTCACAAGGGATTCTTCACAGTCTTGTTAATAGAGAGAGACCAGAAGGGGTTAAAAAAGTTCCTTGTATCCAAAGCTGAGCACATGTTACTAAATGGGCAGTCGATAATCTCCGGCCAAGAGTCCTGATTGAGATCGGCCAATATCGGCGTGGTCAGCTCCATAGACGACTTTTGGTCGTTAATCTTCTTCAATATTGTTCTACTGCCATTCAGTATCCGCCCGCGAATAAAGTCATCAAGACTTATTAACTTGATTGTGATACGATCCTTTCCTGAGGTCTCTTTAGAACTGGACTGTTGTATTGCAGAGAAGAGGATGCCCTTGCTGCTATCACTCAATGAGATTGGAACTAGATTGGAGATCTGATCCTCTTCGTTGTAAATTCGCTCTTCGTTGATCAATTCGCCATTTCTATCATAAAGTATTCATTATTATGACTCCAAGAAGTTTGGCATATTATTGAGATGAATCAAAACCAACATTGAAAACTCACATGCCAGAGATTAGAAGAATCCTTGTTAAGGAAGTAGTTTCAGAGTTGTAATTTGGATTGCGAACATTTCCCTGGTCAATCTTCAAAATGTCTACAACCCCGTCATGGTTAGTGTCTGATATTAGAAGAAAGTTGTCCTCAGGATTCTTCAATCGCCACGACTTGAAATCTTTCATTTTGTACCCAAAAGACCAAATCTCTTCCCCGTTTTTGCCGTTGAGTAAACCAAGGGTATTCCCGTCCATTGATAGAATGCAATCAATGATGTTGTCTCTATTAAAGTCGAAAGAACACTGCAAAGTACGCACGGAGGAGAATATCTCGTGGTCCCAGAGAACTTCGCCGTTCTTGCCGTTTAACGCTAGGATCCCTTCGCTGCATTTGATATTACGCTTGTCAGATATCGTGCAAATCTCTTTGCTGGAGAATTTCCTAATTGGAGAGGTTCTATAGGAGAATACAACATCCAAAATATCGTCTCCATTTACATCAATTAGACGGATAGGACCAGAGGAAAATAGGCCGGAGATTTTCTTCGACCAGACACTATTCAATTCCAGGTCCTCAATGATCTTATTTGATCCTCTGAATTTCATATAGTTTTTCAATGATAAAACATTCAAAGTTCCACGACGATAGAGATAGACGCCAGCAAAGAATAACAGCCCAAATGTAAATGTAAGACAAATGAGAGTAATAATGAAGGACTTTCCGAAATTCCTCCGATTCCTCTTGAATGGGGAATATTTTTGATCAAAGTTCAAGTCGTTATCAAAGTTATCTTCAACAAGAGTAATCAAGCTTTCATTCTTTCTATGAGATACTCTCCCTTCGAAACCACCCATAGATACATCAGGAAATTTAGAGTCCAAGTTTACTGCATTATCATAAGAAGGTGGCTCTTCATTGAGGAGATTTACTCGACTCTCATCCTTCGGAAAACCAGCAAAGGATTTTACCATATCAATTTGAATTGATTCATTATTGCTTTATTGAATCCTAAGATTAAATTAAACAATTTAAACAAAAAATCTCTTTTCAAATTAATTTTTCGAGTCTTTTAATCGATTCCACATTTAATTGAAGTATTAAAAATACATTTGTATAGTCTTTATATATGTCAAACGTAATTTTAAGAAAATGTTAATGCTTTAGACTCTTAAGAATGGATTCAACCATGATTCATATCAAAACTCTCCCCTAAATTATAATGATTCATCCCCAAAAGTCAACGTTGAGTCTGGAATTGAATTCACATCTGATCCGTCTTCAAACTCTATTTTAAAGTCTGATTGCAACAAGTAATTGAATTTATTCTAACTCTCTCAAGGATCGATGAGATAAAGAAGCTATTGGATAGCAATAAAGATGCTCTCAAACTAGAAGGAATGAAGAGACTCATTTTGGTAAAATAACCATATTTAACCTCTTCCTTTAGATGATTTCTCAAGGGAAGGATTGCTCTTCAGTATTTCCAAATGTTGTGAAAATTATATTTAGCAAAAACTATGAGGTAATTATCCTTCAAACAACTTTTAATTCATAAATCATGAAAATACAAAAACTTTGTTTTGCAAATCTCTAACAAAACCATTAACAATTCTTATTGATATATCGATACACAATTAAATATGAGGCCCTTGTATCTAAACGCGTTGAGTGATGGACAGAATATTTTTATTTCGCAAAATTTTGAAAATTAAATCTAAATGATCCATTCTTTCAAGATAAAAAAGTTAGTTTACGTCTACTTGACGAGATATGCAGAAGAGCAAGAGGACTTGGCCCTATTGTCGATATCTTCCTTCCAAAAGGCTCTCAGGGACCCCAATCAACTGATCAGAGCTTCAGCTCTACGAGTTCTCTCCTCAATTCGAATTCAATCGATCTCTCCCATCGTCCTCCTCGCCATTCAAGAGAGCAGTCTCGATATTAGTCCTTATGTCAGAAAAACTGTCGCTCACGCTATACCGAAGCTGTTCACGATTGATAGATCCCTGAAAGAGGATCTTGTTGTGATCATTGCAAAGTTGCTGGGCGATAAGACGACCCTTGTCTTGGGCTCCGCCATGATGGCCTTTGAAGAAGTCTGTGCAGAGAGAATCGATTTAATTCACATGTAAGCTCTAATCATATTTTTGGTGAAAATGACCAAATTAAGAATTTAACTATAAAATCTTGTCAAAGTTTTCTAATGTTATTTTTTAGTAATTTTCGAAAGATTTGCCAACTCCTGATGGATGTTGATGAGTGGGGCCAGGTTTCGATAGTCAATACACTCACGAGATATTGTCGGAATCAGTTTCCCTCGCCAGATGTAATCCTCTCAAAGAGCACAACTCAAAAGGAGCAGACAGTAAGACCAAATTTCACCATGAATTGTCCTTTTATACTTGCTGAAAGATGAATATAAAATAATCTATCGAATGTGTTTATTAGGCAACCATAGAAAGGGTTGAGGAGACCAAGGGAGCGATTAGCACAACGAACGACGATGACAGCGAGACGGAGTCTACAATATCCGCTGAGGAAATCGAAGATAGCGAATCCCTCTCCGAGTCAGATAATCTGGACAATTCTAAACTACTGAGGGACTACAATCTTCTCATGAATTGCACAAAAGCCCTATTCTCTAGTCATAATTCAAGTGTGAGTCTTTGCATGTTCAAAACACTTTGTCAGAATGCTCAATTAATTAAAACTCTTTGAAATTTTCCTAGGTGAAAAAAAGTCTAAATTCATTCGATTTCTGTGTCAAATTAATCTACAAATAATCTTAGGTAATCACTTCAAAAAGGGTAAAAAAGGCTTGCTTATCTTCTTTTTTTGCTTTTCGAATTCTTTAGCTAATTCTAAATTTGCACACAAAAAAGGCATTTGGTCATAGCAAAAATCATGCGTTAAAATAGCATCTTGAGGTACCTAAATTAGCAATAAAATTTGATACCCAGACCTGAATTGTCAATTCGCAATTCTTCATTAAAAAGATGGATATTTTTCTTAACACGAAATGTAATCGAATGAGGATGAAATAAAAAAAACAGAACCTTGAGTACTGACTCTGATGGACTAGCCAAAGGAAATTTACTTGGAAACCTCGTAACTCTCACGAAAAGAGAGAACAATCCTCTTTCAATCAAAATACATGGGAGTCTCGATCTATTTGTCAAATAAGGCAAAAATAGATAAGAATTATTCTTCAAGAAAAATAGCAAAATTATCTCATGAAGGAAAAGAGATTGAGAAGTATGGTCTTCGACATTGATATTATAATGCTTTTTTTAAATAACATATTAAAATTGGTGCTTCACTAATCATCTATTGCACTTCAAGGTTGTACTCAGCGTCTGTCAACTACATTATCATTGCGGCACACAAGTTAACCATCTTCTGGTGGCCAAGGCGTTAACTCGACTACTCGCCAATTCCCAGTAAGTCGTTCACTCAAACAGGCATCTGATCTCGATTGCTTCCAAATTCAAAGGCTTGATGAATCCTAATAATTGAAACTCGTTTAGAGAACTGAAGATAATCGTCTTGCACAGTATCATGACACTCAGCGACCACGACCAAAAGCTGTTTCAGAGTGAATTGAAAAACTTTTTCATCTACTCAAACGACCACATCCAGGTGAAATTGAAGAAACTCAGCATTCTTGTCAACCTTAGCAACGAAAGTAATTGTTCCATCATTCTAAAGGAACTCCAGCATTACGTCAACGGGCAAGAAGAAGAGTTTGTTAAAGAGTCCATTCGCTGTATTGGCCGTGTCGCTAGGAGGGTCCCGGAAGTCTGTGAGGTCTGTTTGGCTGGCTTGATAAAGTTGATATCAAGAGAAAATGGTGAGATGGCTTTTACTAGCAAGCTGTGTTCAGGCGAGACATCTATTTTTCTAAAATGTGCTAATTTTATTTCTGTTAAATCATAAAACACAATTTTCAATCAGTTATCGAAGAGTAGCGTACTACATTAGGGTGGAACATGACATTTTTTTTGAATACTTGCTAACATGATAAAAGAGCATATTCTAAACCATAATTCTTTTCACTTGAACTCATTTTAGAGACTCTAACTCGAAAACAGTATTTACATATTTATAAACTCGTAAAATAACAATCTAATGTGCTTCAAAAGTGAGAAAAATAAAAATTTCTTTCAATTTTTCCTTAGAATATGACGCTTCTAACTACTAAGTCTCAACTTATAAACCCTTTATAAAGATTAGATAATCTTTACTAACACATAGGGCTTGTTATGCTAAGATTAGTAGTTCTTACAATATCAGACCTCTCCATTCATCAAGATGGTGCAAATGTTCTGTCAATGGAATAAAATGCTTCTTAATTGATCAACACAGGATTTGCTTTGTCCCGCATCAGACATTAGACTCTGTAAGGATTCAATTCCATGATTTTACTAAGATGCTACTATCAGCTGGGCTTCCACAACGTAAGCTAGGAATGTGAAGATTAGTTAAATTTTGAATTATGCGGAGTGGCAAAAAGTTATATAATTTTTCATAAAATTTGTCATATTTTGGGTAGCCCTGACGATAATTCTGTTTTCGAGTTAGATACATGTCAAAAGTTAACTTCATGTTTCTTTCTTCTAGAGGCCATTGTTTCCGAAGCGATAATTGTCCTCAGAAATTTGCTTCAAGTCAAAGTGAGTTTATTCCGTTATAAATTTACATCCGGAAATGCTGAACATTTCCACTGAAAAATAACTTTAAAAGATTCATATTCTTTTACATAAGGCCTGAAATAAGAAAAGAAATGCTAATTTCTATATTGATTGATGAAGCATAAACGTTTATGAATACGCGTCATATAAAAAAGGTTGATCAATTTTAAATTTCAGGACGCCTCGCATGTCGAGATTATCCGACAATTGTCAACAATGCTCGACAAAGTTACGTTACCAAATGCCCGCTCAGCCATTCTCTGGCTAGTTGGCGAGTACTCGCCCATCATTCCAGACATTGCTCCCGACATTCTCCGGTGTATGGCGAGGGAATTCCCCAAACTGGACATATCAATAAAGTATCAAGTGTTGAACTTTGCAGCAAAGCTCTACCTGAGTAATTCGCAAAAGATTTCCCTCTTGGTTCAGTACATCTTTGAAATGGCCAAGTACGATGCAGACTACCATCTCAGGGATAAGGCGAGAATGATTGCCGCCATTTGCTTCATCACTGACATGGTGAGTGGCCTAGCCTGAAACGCCAACTTCATGGCCAATATGGGAAAAAATACAATTTGATCAAATCTTTACTGATTTCCTTCTTTCATTCTTCAGGACAACGAAGAAGCTGACGAGGAGGGCGGTAAGATACGAGGCAAGATTTCAACTAGAGCCAAGAAGATCCTACTCGCCTCAAAGCCTATGCCGTTAAAGGGTGGAGTGAATGAAGAGGCCTCTTCGCGATACCGCATCGGCAGCATGTCCCACTTTCTCAATCACAAGGTTAACGGATATAAGGAGCTGGACGACTGGCCACTCAATCCACCCGATCCCAGCGCTAGGGATGTCCCTGAAGACAGCCCGAATAAGTCGAATAAAGATTCAGCGATACCAGTCAAGGTAGAGAGCCTGATTAATAATTTAGATAGCCCCAATCTAGAGAGAAATGTTCAGTTTCCCCAAGAGGTTAGTCTCTATGAATAACAGGTTTCACTTTTTGGATTATACCACTGCCTATCGAAAAAGGCTTATGAACACATCGAGCTGGGATAAGTCACCTTTTTTCGTCCAATTAAAATTATTTGATTTTCTCTTAATACCAAAAATTCTGGATAAACTTTGTACAAAAAGCAGTGGTCTACAAAAACACTATTGAAATTACTGTAATGATTAGTAATCATTATGAATCAAATGTCGGAAAATATTTCTTAAATTGACTAGAAATAATAAATGTTTGGCCAAATAATTCTGGTTATGAGTTAGGTTGTTGATCCTCCTATTTCCCTTGAGAGACTAGTGTCACGCAAACTATGACGCTTCAAAATGCGCATGTTATGTAAAGTAGTCAGAAATATCTGTATTTATCAAAAATTTTAATCTCTCGTCAGTTGAGGTTTGAAATTCTTTGGAGGCGTAAAGAATGAATTCAGAAAAGTTTCTAAAAGATTTCCTAACCATAATCATTGTGTCTAGAGTACATCGATTCATTCCAAGTCTTCAGAGGAACTATTGACCGAATCTGACAATGACTCGAGCGTTTCAATGCACAATTCAAATGCATTTATCAACATTGATTCCGGGTCATCAAGTCTCGACTCTGACTAACGCGATCCATTAAGAGCCATTATCGGTCACATTCCCCTTTCATTATCCAATGTTCGTTTACCTTTCGTAACCTCTGGTATCCTTCTTTTTTCAAATGTGGAATAATTAATAATTCTATGATTTTAACCTGGTAATATCTCTTGCCAGTTCAATTGATCTTGTCGTGTGATCTGTGATTTTATATTTTAAAATAGATTTATTTATCAAAAGAAATCAGTCTCTTCAAAGGGCCATCAACAGTTTAATAAATTTATTTTGTCAATTCATCATTTGAAATATTCCACCAGGTCCGAGTCTCATCTTCAGAAGCAACTCGGTTTCGTACTGCTTTTTAAAATTAATATGTTGTTGTCTGAGTGGAAACTTTGTCAGTGTATACGCTTTAAAAACTAACACCAAGTTTCATCTAAAAAATAAAGTGGAGAGTTAGAAATTATATTTATAAGTTATCTGTAAGAAAAGATTTGTAATTAAGAATTTCTTCCGGGAGACTGATATCTAATTTTGTTGTATATATATAATATTATTTTTGTTGTATAAATATGCTTTTCTCAGAGCATTTTTTCAATATTTATTCATTATCAGAATGAACAAAATATACTTTTTGGGAGCCCTAATAATCACCATCTGACAGATGGCATCTGTTTGCCTTTATTCATAAAGAAAAGAACTCAATACATCTACTTATATGTATACACACCAATTTAAATTGAAGCTTTATTAATAACTAATTAATAACAGAAAATATGCATCCTCTTAGGCTGTTGTGGCGAGGTTGAATAATTTCATAACTGAATTCTTATAAGCATTCAACTTTTCCTCATTCGAGCACTCGTACAAAGGCTCAAACGGGACATTATAAATGGCCCTGTATTTGTTATGCTTCTTCTTCTCAATATACGGCTCCGGCCTTATTTCGTAAATATTTGTATGCAGGAGGCAGTTCTTTGAGTACAACTCTTGAATTGATTTCTTGTACTCTAAAAAGACCGGGTCACTGTCAATCTTCTCCCTGGACCATCCAGCTACGAGGAGTCTCTTCAATTCCTCGCTTCTTTCCCAGCTGTAACTGATGCCCTCTTCATCTTGCCAGTTGTCAGTCTTTAAAGATTCCCCAACCAAGACATTCAGAGTGTAATTTATAAAGTCGAGGTTCTGTTTATAAGTTGGACATCTCTCTGACTTGATAGTGAGCAGTTTTTTAGTCCAGTCGTAGGTGCAATATTCTTGCCCAGCCTCTGAACCGATAGATAGACGTAGGAGCTTCAAACTTTGCTTTTTACTCAGGTTTAATCTTTCCAAATTCACCTGTAGACTGGCCTTTATGCTGCGCTGATCACGTCTATCATTGGTGGATCTTAGATAAGAGGTTTTCATCGTAGTTATTGGATAATGAGTTTGCATTTCTTTCTCGCCCTTCAGACCTTGCGGCCATTGAGTTAGGAATTGCTTGAGTTCTGCGCATTGCTCTTTGACTTGAATGGGCGTGAGATGGAGGAAGTTTGGTATCTTCATGAGTTCTGTATTTGCATACTTGTCGGGGATTATGCCTTTATTCTCGGATAGATTCTTCACATAGCCTTGTCTCAGTGGTAGTGGCACAAGGGAATGATTGAAGACTGCTGCGCTCGGCCAAATGTTCTTCCACTCCTTGTCAAGGAAGTGGTTTTGATTGTGGGAATTTATTTTTGTGTCAAATCGTTTTCTCTTGAGGGATTCCTTTGCGACTAGACCAGGAATACTCAGAGGTAGGAAAACTGAAGAAAGAAATTAATATCGAATTTACCCTTCTTTGACATTTTTGTAGTTGTTGTTACCAATCAGGAAAATCTAAAAGCAACCTTCTGAAGAATGTTATTTGTAATTGCGTCCGTTTAGAAGAAAATAATACATAAATTAGAATTTTTGTTTTACTCGCTGAAATGTTTACTTCTTCAAATTCAAATATGTCATCATTAGATCTATAATAGTTCAATAAGAATAATTCACTCGCCTTCAGTATGCTTCTACGATATTTATTCATACTAGTACTTATTTAAAAAATTTGGGTGGATATTGAGAACTTTTTCCATAGTATGGAATCTATACAGGACTTGTTTTTGAAACCAAATCTTTTTATATTATCCTCTATAATATAGATTAATTCAATCTGATTAACAATTAAAGAAATTGACCTCGTAATAAACTCATCATTGTGAATATTAATTTAATATTGCATCAGTTTCTAACCCCTATTAACTCATGTCAATGGAAGCAATAAATAATTGTTGAGTTATTTTGCAAAAAGAAATCTCTGAATGCGCAACCTTTGAGCGATGAAGAGTGAGTAATCTTCTTCAAATGCTATTCCTTATTGTCCTTAATTATTTCTCGGAAAACCTTGTGATTTAGTTAATCTCTAGAAAAAGAAAACTTTTCTGACTTGAAGGCTTTGGATCATCTAAAATAATTTTCACCCTATAGACTACAAGGATTATCTTGAAGCTGAAATCGGTGAGTTATTATTTCAAGATGGAGTAAAGATGTTGAATCCATCAGCGTTCCCATCCTAAAACCATTTACTCAAAAGGCTTGTCGGAAACTTTGCTTATATTAAAATATATTTTAGAGATAATTAAAAAGAACCTCTTGGGAATATGCTATGAAGGCTACTGTTTCAATAGAGGCACCTGTTATTATGACCTTAAGAGCCTACAGAGAATCTGTGAGTGCCACCTCGGAGTTAGTGGGCCTCGCTGTCAATTCGAGTTTGAGGACAAGACCTTCTGCAATAAAAACACAATGTGCTCCACAATAGGTGTAAGCTCTTCATTAGAAACTCTCCTCTCTTTCTAGGCAACAAACTTCTTCTTCCTTATTCTCTTGCTGGCCTGCGTGATGCTGACAATCTTGTACGTCCTATTCATCTCCTGTTATTATTGGACAAAGGATATCGGTCCCCTAGACCAATTGGGGGATGATCTATTCGATGTGAAGAGTAGTTCTGACGCCAATAGACTCCGAACAATCAGTCTCTATATCGATTCTAGGAGGAGATCTCAGCCAAAGAATGTTGACCCAGACGTTAAGGATCTCATCGATTCGATTTGTGTCATTCATGAAACCTTAAATTCATCCCTAAGGTCAAAGAGAACTATTGATTCTCTTTCAGAGAAATAAATCCAACCCTGCAAGCCCATTTATAAAGTCCAAGATTCTAAATATGTATGCCAAATAAATCACAAGACCTCAAAGCAAAAAGTTTGTCCATTTCATGGAGCTTTGCTGGACCAGGGCTGCAAAAAAACATTGACTTTTTAATCACCTAAAAGAAGGCTTGAACTTAATTTTAGTGAAAATTTCTTCTTATCAAACAAAAACAAAGAAAATTCCCATAGAAAAACCTACACCTTGATAAGAATTTTATCAAGCTTTGTAAAATTTTAATATGACAACATTCCATCTCTTTTTTTCACAAGTTTTGCAAGAAAGTACGCACTAATTCAAGAATATTTTGTGATTCTCGAAAATAATATTTTTGAAGCCCTGATCATGATGTCTCACTCGTATTTAAAATTGAAATTCAAGCGTCAGAATTTGAGTTTCATTCTCGGGTCTAACTCTCTTCGGAGGGAGGCCAGCAGAATGGAACCTACGCCAACCCTTCATTCCTATAGATAGTCACGAGTGGAATTGGGTTGAAATTGTATTTTCAATCGGCCAGCAAAGGTTTTTTTCCCGGCAACAAGAATCGGTCGGCAGTTAGACAGTAGTAAAATTTTTATTTAAAACAATTAATTTTTTCAAAAGATATTCCTTCAAGTGGTGTGTAAAATTCTCATGAAAATTTAGAAAGAAAAAATAATCCCAAAGTGAAACTTGGATCCATCTTCAGTTCAGGGCTGTGTGTGATAGGGTCATGAAGGTATGAGTTCAGGGAGGGGGGTTGAGAAAATATTTTTGTCTCTTTCAGAACAAATTCTTGTGAATAATATTACATAGAAATTGTATATTATATATAATGAGATTAAAAGTATGTGAGCCTGTTATATTTCTGTGTGTGTGTGTGTGTGTTTGTGACGGATTTCTATTCAACTTTTTATTATTTATTTCAATGGATAAAAAGATAGTAATAATCATGAAAGTTATTAATATGTACAGATATGAATAACATAAAATTTCAAGGCAGAAAAAAATAAAAACGTTTTCAAATTCACTCGCACACAATTGATGTAAATTTAGAAAAGGGAGAAAAATAGAAATCTATTACCTTTTCCTCTCTTCATTCGACATCATTTATATTTACATATAATAAAAATGATTATTATTACGTAAGAAATAATAAAACAAAGCGAAGAAACCTGATCAACCAATGTTGTTCTGAGGGAAAGGAAAAATGATAAAATGCAGATACTTTTTTAAATTCCTGAATATCATGCAATGCATAGAGAGTTGATTTACAATGTGTGTTTAGGGGCGAAGGAGCCGACGCTGCGGCATCGGACTAGAGTTGGGAGCAAAAATACTGTTTGATAATTTCTTTGAATTCTTAGGACTCGTAGAGGAGATGTTCTGATTCGATCCGGTGGTGGAGGCGTTGCGAAAATTTGGCTTTGGCGACACAGTGGACTGACTCTGGGCTGGCTGGTTGGTGATGTTGTCAGAGGCGATGCTACTGCTGCCGGAGGAGTCTGAGCTACCGGTGCCGACTAGGGACAGGTTGCTCTGGTCTTGGTTAAAGTTGGAATCGAGAGAAATCTTTTGACACCAGTCGGAAATTTCGACAGCGGTCGAATTAAAGTCGTTCTCATTTTGTACATCGTTTTTATTGGGGCGTCCGGACGTCTTGGGACTCTTGCGCGCGTTCGAGGCCATGAGGTCTCCTTGGATCTGCTCACAGAGGCGCTTGAAACGGCGAGTAGGCCCCGCCAGCAATTGGAAGTTGACAGCGTACACCTCCCTGTCTGGCTGGACGTATGTGGAGTAGCCGGATTTCGGGGAATTCTCCGTTGTCGGACTGTGGTTGCCGCTAGTGGGACCGTTCGCTCGTACCAAGTCTACTTGTAGCTTCACTGGCCTGGCTAGTATGCTGGAACCGTTGCCGGTACGTTTGTACTCGGCTAGGAAACTCGTGGGCGAGATAACAGTGTGTACTACTCCCGGGGTAGCTAGTAGAACCTAATGAATAAAAAAAATTTTATCATCCTTGGAAAGAAAGACATTCTCTACCCAAACATACCTGGACAAGTTCAGCTTTTAGTTTGTTGAGCGGACGACCCTTTATCATGACAACGTGATTGGTTTCCTCTACGGGGGGAGAGAAGGCAGCCGAGTTCAAAAGGGTCGAATTGTTATTCGGACTCGAGCTATTGGAGCCGGTACTGATTGTTGGAATATTCGAGCTCGATGAGACGCCAGAGGAATAATTCTTCAAGAGTGAGCTGTTCATGAGGTTATTCTGATTTCGTATTGACGATTGACCGAATTGGTTCTGCGTACCGACACATTGCCTATGGAAATAAATAAAAAGTTTAGCCCGAATTCCAGTTTGCCAAACCTTGCTTCCTCCTAATCAAAGGATGACCATTATCAATTTGGCAGATAGAATATATCAGAGAAAGACAGATAGAATAATGATTAGAAACAATTGTTCATCCCCAGAGAGATGATGTATATTTGTTTATGCATCAAACCTAATACGCTTCCCAATGTGTTCAAGGGCTGAACGAACTAACCAAGAGATGAGGTTCATAGAGTCATTGGTTGCAAGGCAACGAGGTGGAGGTGCATACGATTAAATATCATAAATTGAACAGCTTATGTGCTTGAACAATTTGTAGATATGGAATAGATGGAAAATTTCCTCTCCCTATGATTCTGTGTGTGCTTAGAAGCAATCGATAAGCGTTTGGATAAGAGTGAAATTAATCATTATTAATTTCATTGTACAAAAATGACTTTGAAGAATGCATCCGATTGATCACTGGGAGTATGAGGGATATGAGTAGGCTTTAAATATAATCTATATTTGTGGATAGTTGTTAGCCAAGTAGACTGAGAGATACAGAGACGAGGAATAAAAACACAAGGCATAAACTTATCCTTTAACATGAATAGATCAAGCCAGAGAGCAGGTGGGGTGATGTATTGAGAATTATGATTTTGAAAAAAATCTCCTTTTTCTTTTTCAGCAAAAAGATAGGAGGCAATAAACGCATCAGTTGTTTGCATCGTAAAATTTGAAGGAATTCATAATTTTCTAAACATATTTGAAACATGAAAAAAATAAGCTTTGAAAACATTCCACAGACAGTAAAGGATTTCCTCAATCTCCAAGTTACTCAAAAGTAATTTGTGTCTTGAATACTTGCATGTTTGATGAATTCTAAATGTGAGCGGAATCACTAATTAAAGAGTTGTTTTATAACGAGAATAAATAAAGTACAACCCTTGAATCGTTCTAATTAGGAAAAATTGAATAAATACTTTGAGAGTATAATATAATTATCATATAATATCTTTTAAGCAATCTACACTTGAGCGATGAAGTAATGTTTATTTACATGGCAATACAAGTGCTCACATTTCTTCATTATAAACCAGACTATGAAACTCAATTGGATTCCATATAAAGGACATTCAGAATAGAGAATCTTTGATGATAGATGCAACATTATTTTAGTTATGAGTAGGGCTGCCGGAAGAAGGCGTTCTTTATGAAAATAGGCAATAAAATAGGCACCTTTAGAAAATCAATTTTTCAAGTTCTCTGGTGGGAAGGTCATCTCCTAGATAGTCCCTCTTACGGGAAAAACCTCTTTCAATACATGCCGACGTTGGTTGACAAACATAGAGCAAAGAAACCTTCATTTTCTCTTTTTGTATGAAGGCTTCGATATCATTCTTTGATATTCTTTTTATGAGAAAATCTTGAACTCCATCAGGGTCTACTTCAAATTCGAGAGCTGTAATCCTCTTTTAGCAGTCGTACATTCTCGAACTAGATGATTCAAACTGCTTTATGATTGGAATTAATTTCTATGAATTACGAATAAATCCTCGTCCAGATGGCAATGTTGTACGTCAAATTCCAGCTTTCCGAACGAGGATTCTATCGTCTTCAGAGTTCAAAACTATATTACGGACTACTAACTAAGTACTCCTAAGTGAAACAGAGACTATGATTTATGTCACACAAGAGCTTCTTCGCAATATGATTGTTTCTTCATTGAGAATGATACTTTTTCCATCTCATGAATTTAAAAAAAAACAAATGCCTATTCGTTCAGGGGCATCTCTATGAACTGGGAGTTGGTTTTTAAGAGTGTTTGAGAGCTAACTAACAACATATCAATTTATAAAAAAATGGCATTTGGTAGCCTTAGTTATGAGATTAGAGATATTAATATCACCTTCAAGCAAAATTCTTTTCTTCATAAATTCTAACATTTAAAAATAATTAAAAAATTCAAGTTTATTCATGTGTCAAAAATGTTTAAACAATTAAAATTTAGCATTATTAAAATTTCTCTAGACACTTGATCCTCTTTCATTCAGATAGAAAAACCCACCTTTCAAAATAGAAGGTAGGCACTATTTAGGGACTAACCTTGAAGTAGTATTGGCAACTGGAGAGAAGAAGCTCCTCGGTCCGGAGGGATTCTGGCTGTAAGAAGTCTGCGTGTTGTGTAATTGGTTGGACTGGCTAATGTTTTGATTAGAATTGGTATTGTTGTTATTTTGAAAGTGACGTCGGGAGACAATGCAACTAGCGGGCGTCATCCGCTGGCCAGTGCCGTTGGCGTTATTGTCGTCTTGCTGGTTGTGCACTGAGCTCGGGCAGATTGTGTGGCCTATCGCGTTGGCGGCTACCTGGGCTGCCTCCTCAGCAGCCGCTTGGGCGCTATTCGCCGATGGAGTGCCCGAGACGAGGATGTGGCCGGAGCCGTTCATGAAGAAACCGTCGAACCAAGACTTTTGGGTTAATCTTATATTAAGAGGATATATTAATTGGCATTTATGATAGTGCAAAATATCAAATATCGAGTCATATTAATTCATAATTTGATAATTGATTGTATTCTTATGAAAAACTTTGAAAGACTAATTTGACCAATGAATGGCATTACATTCAAGCCACGTGTTTTAATATCTTTTATGGTTAAACGTCATACTTAAAACTCTAAGAACTCTTGGTTTAAATTAGAAATTCAAATAAAGAATTTGACTATCATGCAATATTAATTGGGTGTATTGTAAACTTACAAAGGAGATGCTTCCGTGGACTTGTTGTAACAAGATCGTTGGCTTGGTGAATTCTTGCATGCCGAGTTGTTATTGGTGAAAATGACGTTGTTATTAATGGCATTAGAATTCGATAAAATAGGACTTTCTGGCGGCGTCTGGCCGGAGGCACCCTGCCCTCCAGCGGTAGACTTCTTCCTATGGAACCTTGGTGAGCCGAGGAAAGACATTTTCAAATTACTCAAGCGTGACCGCCACGGCTGTGGCGAGGAATTTGAGCCGGGCTGAGATGAAATTGAGTAACTGTTCCCTTGGTTTTGACTCGTTGTCATTTTGCAATCGTTGCCATCGTTAATCATCGTTGAGTTACTGTTACTATTCGATACTGTGTGCGAACTTGATGATGAAGAAGAGATTAATGGGATGTTATCTATCGATGTCACAATTGTTGTTGAGCCTGTCTGTTGTGTCTTTGGTCTGTCGTCAGAGTTTAACTAAAATGAAAAGTACCAAGTTTAATATCTTGTTTGTGACAAAAGTCTTAGACTTGGAAATTTTAGAAAAAGAAGGAAAAAATCTTTTATGGGATAAATGAATTAAAATCAACTTACTGAAATGTTATCTTCATTAGCTGACTTGTAACTAGATTTGGGACTAGATATTCGTTGTTTCATGCTAGAGGTTTGATTGAGAATACTCTGCGAAGGCAAATGATGTGTCTGATGAGTATGGATCTGGTGATGAAAGGAGGTTTGACTCTGTCCGGTAGGTGCTGTATTGGCTACCGAAATGTTGCTGTGTTGTCGAATGCCAGAGTTGGGACTGATCGCCTTATAAGGTAGCGGGCTGTTACCAGGTGAGACTGTTGGTGTCTCAGTTGCACTGTCAATTGCACTTGAGAAGGACTTTTTTCGGCTTCAAAAAGAGGTTCAACCGTTTAGGACAATAATTCGATACTATTCATTATAAAATCTGTCGGATAATCTTCTCAAGGATAAATTTAGGGTCAAATACTTTTTATTTTGACTCGATGTTCACAATCTGTTATCATTTTCTATAGGAGGTAGCGAAATAATTATTAAATACTATAGGACACACCATCATTATAATCATTAACTATAGGGGTTAAGGATTCTTCTCCATAATCTATATGAATGTTATAGGATACACCAATACATATTATCAAAATGTATACCTAAAACATAAATGTGTATCAAAACATGTAGTGTAAACAATGATTAATCCTCTGATGAAATCGAATGATTGAATCTAACAACTAGAGGCTTCAAACATGTCTTTTCAATTAACGCTGTCGAAATTTGTCATTTTAAAACAAGAGTACATTTATGTCCTATGGTATGTGATAATTATTTCACTACCTCCTATAGAAAATGATAATAATCCTTAATTATTTCAGGATAACCAACTGAGTGGTCTTTTGTTTACACTTGAGGTAAGCAAGACATGGTTCTATTATTACTGATTAGATCATAATTTAAACCTTATCGTTTCCTGTTTAAAGAAATTCACCCACCCACCCACCAACCAAACTCTATCCTTATAAGCCACCAAATAAACACAAATCGCTAGTATTTCCTACTATTCCAAACAAGATGCATTGATAATCAGCTATTTAGTCGAGTGAGAGAGTTTGGAATAGTGTATGCTTGTATACGTTCTTAGTAGTTACCTCTTTTAACGAGATGGACAGGAATTCAAGTTTTTTTTGTTTAAAATTCAATTTGAAATCATTCTAGAAAAAAACTTTTGCGCACATCATAAAAGTGTATGATATGCAATTGACTATTCGAACCTTAGGGGAGAGAAAAGAGATGAAATCTTAGTGAAAGAAATAAGAGTACATTTTAAATCATGAGGCAGCTTCATAATGAGGCAACCTTACTTCAAAGCTCAAAAAAGAATTCATTGATGACTTGAAATTCACAGTTTCGCTTCATTTATGCATTAAAAGACTACCTATTCGCTACTGATGAGTCTCAATAATGACGAAACGCGTTTAGCGATGGTATATACGTGGCTTTAGTTTGCTTCAATAAAGAAATATTGTAAATATTATAGAACCATTATCAAGTATTAGCGCTAATTGCATAGATCACTTACAATTTCTGTACAGCAAGACCACGACGCCCGGCCAAGGGGGATCCTTCACTCAGATTTCCGAGGGATAACCGACTGGATCCGTTCAAGATCAACTTGAAGCTATCGATGCGTTTCCTCGGGGGGTCAGCTAATGATGTAATGAGGTTTGATTCAAAGACTATATTCATTCTCAAGAGATGATATTGATTTCTTTTATATATATTCACGACAACATCAGGGAATTTGGATATAGGTTTAATGAGGAAATACAATCTTTCATCGCAAATAGATTTTTCTTAATCATTTCGAGTTTACCACCAGAGCAACCCGATTACACGTTAAGGCGAGAGTGCTAAGGATGGATAAACTTGAGCTAATTCGGCACAATTTGATTTTAAACTTAATTTTAAGAATAAAGCAATCTCATTTGTTATAAGATGTTTTTATGCATCCAATTCAGATTTATCCCTCCTCCTCCTCCGAGATTTGACAAGCATTCAACTTGAAAATTCTAATTTATTTTGCAATTTCGTCCAAATCACACAAGGGTTGCCCTGGTTTTCGTAATTATTTTTAAATATACATTTTTTGATTCGGATTCAACTTGTAGTGGATTCTCAACGATATATATATTGGGCAGACATTTAATAGATGATTATAACAGAGTTTTGTAGCATGCGATATAAAATGAGATTATTTTTATTGATTTTCTCCTCTCATATAGATCACAAAGAGAAAATTCGTTTCAACAAAATCATGCTTTTACAATACTTGTATAATTTATGTAATGTAGATATAATGCATTTCTCTTCTGTGTTTCTTATGCAACTCTTATAAAAAAGATGGGACAGAAAAATAGTTCCCATTGACAAATTTCAGCCATCAAAAAAAGAGATAAAATCAAGAATGAAACCAGACACTATGTGTGTATATTGTTATCAAATGACACTAGATGGGGAATACCACTATTGCTGTTCATTACTTCTGAAGTAATCCTCAATACATTTGTGGTTGATTGAGAGGGTTGGAGAATTTCTAGACCTCTTTCGGCATACTTGGCTTATAGAAATTACATTCAATGGGTCATGGAGTGTATAAAGATATAGATTTTCAGCCTGCATGGAGACAACAAACAAACACGAGACAAATAGAGAAGGGATTGTACATGGGAAACAATATGAGTAAAAATAAAGATATATGTGCCTACTGATAAGTAAGTTGCGTTTTTGGACACTTGAAACTAAAATTGGTATATAATCAGAAATGATAAATAAAAATAAATAAACTTTTTTTCCTATTTCCTATCGAGGGATTATGATCTCTCTCGTATTAGATAGACATACCGCTCAAAGTGGGCAAGACATGAAAAAAAGTTATTTTGTTTTCATCTCAAACGTTAGTAACGATGTGTGTGTAACTAAGAGAGAAAAATTAGAAACATCCATCAAATAATTATCCAATCAATATCATAAATAAAAGGTGTGTATTGAAATATTTACTAACCTGGAGTTTCTTAAAATTAGATAAAATATAATTTAATAATCCCAAATCAGCATTACTCAAAAGACTTTATGTTGGCTCTAAAAGGTAGCTTTGGTACTCACGCGTGGAACTTCGCGAACGAATTTCATCGGGATCATCAATCGAAGGATTTCGGAGTTTTCGATCAAGCAGTAAAAAGTAGATAACCTTTTCAGTGTTATGTCTAAATGGGAAAAAGGGATTCATTATTCGATTTAACATTTATTGAGGATATCCATTTAGGATCTGAATGTAACCATTTGAGTAGTGTGAGTACTTCCTGCCTCAATATTATTCCATTCACTGGTCGCTCATAAGGAAGGAATATCAACACCATTTGTTGTTAGCAAATGTCTTTGAATAAACAAAAAAATTATTTCCTTCAATTTGGTCTGGATAATATTAAAGCAAAAGGTGGGTTTTTTATAAAAAATGTGTGTGAAAGAAAAAATAAGTCGGTCACTTCCATAGGTAAGCGAAGAGAGACTTATCAGTTTCGAAGGGGGAAAGAGAGGGTTATGGATTTAAAGAGTGAAATGAATCATCCTACAAAGTGCAGAGGATTAAAAGCTGTTAGGAAACGGTGGATTCTTCAATCTCCTCCTCCTCCCCCACCCAGCTATCCTTCTGATATTATGAGGTTGAGAGATGATCGATAATGAAGGTGGAATATTAATTTTTCGATTTAAAAGTTGCTTTCTCTGGGGTTTCGTGCATCACACAGAAACCGAGATGACGTGTTTATTGCTTTGTATAGGGGGAGAAATTTTTTGTTTATTGTAATGACATTGACCTCGCTTGGGAGAAGATCAAGGAGAATAATAATAAAACATTTTCAAGTGCTAATCATGAGCAAGTTACTCTCAAAGTCCTCTTGGGGGATTTGTTTGCCTATACAGAATCCTCAATTCTACTCTAATGAGTCATGATTGAAACCAACTCTGAAGCTCCCCCTTCATCTACTTATTTCAAGGTCAAGCTTTCGATCAACTGAGGGTTGAAATGGTAATCTTATCATACAAGCTTAATTAAAATGAACCCCACGATGTCTCAATAGAGAGAGTGAGTTCTCTATACAAAAGTATACTCTCATTCCAAATGCAAGCTTCCTAGTCTAGAAGACGAGGCCTGTCAAAAAAGGGTGATCAACATAGACACAGTAAATGTTGTAATTTATTAACATTTAATGATGAGAATAATAATAAAATTGATAAGTGTTTTATTAGAGAGATCTGTGCTACGCATCAATCATTTGGGTTATCTATGCTGTTGTCTCTCCTAAAGTTTCAAGGAATAATAAGTATCAATTCTCCACTATTTCATCTAAGCAACCAAACGTAGTGATTATAAAATGAAGAATGATTTGATATTTCTTCATCTCCTCAGTATTCACCCTTTTTATAGTTTTCCATACTTTTGCTATTTAGTGTATATAGAATTTACCCATACCCCCACCCCACTTCTTCTTACAATAGTAGTTGGTAAGTAAGTAGAGGAGGAATTAAATGGATAAGCTTTATTTAGTAATAAAGCCTTACTTAGCCAGACATAATTATTATTGTTTAATTATTCCAATATCAATAGCTTTTGGTTAAAAGGGAATCTAATTGAAGTAAAGATCAGACTGAACAATTTCGATTTTAAATTAACCTTTCTCCTAGTACTCCTACTATTTCTTATAAATGAAGACTGCGATTCTCTTACGAGTTATGTCATTTTTCCAATCTTTTTATGAGATCTTTGGGAATGGATTTAAAAAGTAATCCCACTTTACTTTAGGTCTGCAGAATGTATCCGGATGAACTTAGAGTAGCTCCTAACGAAAAACAATTCTACAATGTCGTTGATAATGACTATGTGATTATATAATGATTATATGCGGAAACAAATTCAAAAAATGGAATTACCTCTGATTTTTACCACAAGATCCCTCAGGAATCATGAAGCCAAAAGGTTATCTATAATTAATGAGAGCTACCAGAAGCTTTTTATTCCTCATCCACAACAGGTTTCGAGAATGTAAGGGTTAAAAGATAACCAAGCCAAGAAGGAGTACCTTTCACAAATGATTTTGTTAATTTTTAAATTTAAAAGGTTTATCGCGCTCCACAACGGATCTTGAACCTGTTGCTTAACCAAACCTTGAAGATGAATTAGTGGATTTCTTAAAGTCTTGAAGAAAAATATGTCAAGAATTATAAAAATGAAACAAGTTTAAAATCAATTGAGCTTCAAATTCTATAAAAACACTCAACCAATATGAATTAATTTAAAAGGATTTAGGGTCTAGAAATATCTTTTGAAATACTTACACAGGTGAAAGGAGGTCATCGATGAGAAGATCTTTATTACGAAAGCACTGTAGTGAAGTCATTGTAGCAAAAATATCAGGATCAATATCTGCCCGGCTAGGAATGATCGCTGTCTGTACAGCCTGTGACATTGGGAGTTCTAATTCTATAGGAACTTCTTGGTCCCTAGAGATAAGAAGGGGTTAATCTCTCTTTCTCTGAGAAGATGTTGGGATTATTGTAGGAGAAAAGTACAAATCCTAATCTGAGACATTGTGTACTTCTTGGAGGTGAATCATTAAAGGCCAAACTTTTGATATTATTTGGAGAGAATCACATCTAGGAGATTACACAGCAGAGGTGGAAGGAGGGTTTACATAGCTCTGTCACATATTTATGCCCTACTCCCTTTCATGTTGAACAGGGAAGGAAAAACAAAACACGATCAAACAATAAACAATCAAGAGAATGGTTTATAATTTGCCGACTACGTTTGGGTATTTAAAAAAGCAGAGAAAAATATCATTTCTACATTAGGAAGTGATATACACAAACCAAAATCTATATTTAGTGTGGAGTAAGAGGGGAAAAAGTCGAAATAATATCATAAGATGATTTAGATAAGGAGCCATCATCGAGCGTAGAACGAAAATGGGTATAAGAAACACAAAATGTACAGAATGCCCCTCTAGATGAAGAAGGTTGTATGCGTATATACAACGAGGATGTGGGTGAATGTTTAGTGTTCTAGTTTCTCAACCATTATTGCTTCATAATACCGCCTTTTGTATGGTTTCTAGGAGAGACAATTGTTTATACTGAATATCAATTGAATTATGTTTCCGGAATATGTGTTAACGACACTTTTTGTTATCTTCTCGAAATGTTTCCTTCTGGAATTACATTTATTAGAATGAAGTTTTTATCAAGAGACAGTTTAAAAAAAATTCCTCCGCCTCCCTCCAATCCGAGAGGTGGTGATTGATAATGAGCAAAACGTTCATTTGAACCTATTATCGTTATCAGGTTTCAGTTGATAAGGAAAGATGGAGACATGGTTTTCTGACAGAATTATTTTGTAAATTGAGATGCAAAATTGCACCGTTCAAAGGGGTATAATTATTATTTCAACTTTTGATAATTTCTGAGGATGATTGCTTATTTTTGCATGCGAGTCTGTCTCCTTTAATGTATGGATTTTAACACAGATTCACTTAAATGGCCATTTTCTCATTGAATAAAATCATTCTTCAACAGAGTAAGAACGTATAATTTCAATGCTTATCCAAGGAAAACATATTGCGTTGAATTCAAATTAACGTTGGGGACCATGAAATAGGCGAATTGAAAACCTAAAGTTAGCAATATTCAAGCAAGACTTATTCTAACCAGGTTTTTTCAACAAGTTTTCACTCACGCTGTGATCCAAGAATGTTTCAAGACCTCTTTGAGCTAAAATAGAAAGGATTAGTAGAGATTAAAGGAGTGAAGAGCACTTGAGTACTCACACTTATCCTCTTATTCGAGTCCACTTCAATCATCTTGCGTAGCAATGACTGGCACTCTTGCGGCACAAACGGCGGTATATGAAAGGCACCTTTCTTCACTTTCTCCAGAAGATTCCTCAAGTTGTCATCATCAAAAGGCAGAGCACCCTATATAATGATGATGATGATAATTTAATTCGCCCAGCTTACCACTCAACTAGATATTGTTGAAATGGGCAGTAAGCCTGTATGATGAAAATCAACAAAAGCAAAATTATGACACAAGGTTTGGTATGGAATATTTTTATTCGTCGCATTTATCAAAATCCTAGGTGTTTACTAAACAGGGCTGCATTGTATAAATGGTGGGAGGGAGGGATGGAAGAAGGTACGAAATGTTTGTTCAAAACCTCCTTCGGAGGGGAATTATGAGATGATAGACAACTGTCGTTTCTTATCAAGTCAAACAGAAAAATTGTAACAAGATTAATTTCCTCATATTACTACTAAGCGTGGTATTTCATTGATTAAAGCCCGATAGACTACAGCTTCAGTACAGTTTGTAATACAAACTTTGTATAAGACTTTCTAAATGCTTCTTCCCAGAACCTTTCTCATATTGTTGAAAAGAGTTATCAAATATGTTTAACTTGTCATATAATTCGATGAGCGATCTACAAAAGGAAACAGAATTGAACAATTTCGAATTTTAATTAGAAAAGTTAAAGCAGTTTATAGATTTGATAAAATTCAAAATTGAGAGAAAAATTCAAATTATTTTCGCGCGCAAATTTCAAACAGCTGTATTTTCGAAACCTAATATTAATTGAGGTGCGAAAGTGATGTCATTCGAAAGCCTAAAAATTTCCTAATTAGTTCTCCTCTTGTCGGAGTTATGAGCTTTCTAGTGAG